>JABJVR010034400.1:0-33751 GCA_025773905.1 Chitala chitala
ATTTGCTCAGTTCGTTTTCTTTTTGATAATGCTAAACATTTGGGTTGTAAGGCCTGCTATGTACAGTAGTTTTATTCCACACAATTTATGATTTTACCCATCAGAGCAGCTGAATATAGCTGGATTAGCTGACAGGTGCTTCGTATTGATAGTGTTAAGTACATATTATTACAGTCTCATTTTAGAAATACCCAGTTTCATTCACCCTTTTAAATAAACCCTTTTAACTTCCAAAACATTGCTAAGTGCTTTGCTTGGTTCATGTCCAAAAGGAAAACCCACTCACCTGTGAATGAAAGCAACACAATTCCTTCCTTCTTTGTGTTTAGCAATGGGTGGCAGAGAAGCCACTAAAAACAGAGAAAGTCTTCAGCATAGTGCATGCATGGGGATAATTAATGAAGTGTCAACAGCACAAAGCACAGGAGATTGCCTGGTGTGTACCACAAAGTTTTATTTTATTAATCCCACAACAGGGAAATTCATTCTCTGCATTTAACTGATCCCCTGGGGGAGCAGCGGACAGCCATTATTCAGCACACAGAGAGCTAGCATGGAGTGGTTTGGTCAGGGTCACACCTGAGATGGGATTCAAACCATGAGACTTCACTGCCCCAGCCTCATGTTCAACCCACTGAACCACCAGGCAGCCTAAATTGTGTCACACGTTAACTTCACACAGAAACAGATAATGTATGGAGTCACCCAAAAGTGTTTTGCCAACAGAATTACTTCCATCTAAAATTATATCTTGGTAATAAAGTATTATTAAATACTTAGTTATTTTAATAAAGTGTCACCAGGACTAAGCTTATTAAAAATAACTTTTAATAAAGTTATTTTTATATAGTGCTTTTGGCAACAAGTTGCCTCAAAAGGCTTTATAGGAATAAGTTACATTTGTTTAAAAAATGTGGGTGCGTGATTGAAGTTGAATTTAAACCCAGGAGACAGAGGAGAGGAACCAAAAAAAAAAAAAACAAACTGTACAGTGTGGAGAAAAAACCTCTGGGGGGCCAAGGTCGACTATATAACTATTTTAATGTATTTACATATGTCATGAAATACCACTTCTGTAGAAATCCCTAGTTGTCAGGACAAGAGTCTGATTAGGCCCTTATGTGAGGGACTTGGGTCTTTACCTCAGTAGGGTAACTTAGAGCAGACTATAGCTGTGCAGGTTGAAACCCCAGCAGGACTGTCACCCTTACACATGCATGTAAAATAATAACAATATGACAATACTAAGCCATACATGGCACCCGAGGAAGTTTATGAACTCTAAAGAATTTGCTAAATTTAAAAAAACTTACCACACTGCAAAGTTTCTGCTTTAAACCAAAACATTTCCTGAAAACTGAACCTATTCAGATGTTCAGTGCATGGTAAAAACATACACCTTCCTTGGAAAGCACTTTCTTGACCCCACTCCTCACTCCAAAAACCACATCTGCATCACAGAAATGTACACCCGTTCTAACATGATCCAGTGCAAGAAATACGTGGTTTCATTCGCTCAGTTGCATGTTTCCAATTGTTGCATTTGACAAAAGGGTTTTAGCTGCTACATTATGTTTGCTTTGAAACCATTTAATGTCACAGATTAAGGTCATAACGTGATGGTTGTATTTTGTGTTTATGAGGCAAGTTATTAGCATAACCAGTTATGTTAAGTTATGAGAATAAAACATTTGCTTTTGTGCAAAGATAAAAAATAAAGCCACACAGGTTGTATACTTTTAAAAAAGAAATGGCAAATGTTTTACACTTTTATATTTTACATTCAAATTTCTGCTCCATCAAAAGTTGTTAATGTGGCTGTTGCTTTCCACAGACATATCAATGTTATCCAAATCCTTAAACACAGTATGTTTTGCTCAAAAATCACATATGAAAAAAGTAATTTGTTTTTTGAAATCAAATACAAACATGAAAAGTATAATTACCTGACTTCTAAGCCATTATTGTTGCCTCCTCTTGGCACTTTTCCCAACAAAACCCTCGGAGCTTTATTCAGTTGTAATAGCATTCATATGCTTGCTCTCTTTAAGTGCCACACTGGTTAAATACTGCTTTCTCTCAGATGCCATTTGTAGGCCTGGCCAGCATCCAAACCATTAGCCTTGGTTAGTAATTTGTTGCAATTAATGAAACCTGACATTTATACAGATAAACAGAGTGTCTCTATCCTAACAAAATGGAAAATGGCAAAAAAGCTTCCTGATTTTGTGTCCAAGATTTTCACAGTCCAAGATTTAGTCATACAGGCTGAAACCGTACCCTGTTTGTAGCCTGTCTGACTTCCTGCCATTACTTCTGAAGCTCATGGGTTTTTTTTTTTTTTAAGAGTGACAACTGAAACAACAATCTATCCTATAAATTACTCCAGCACCTGGAAATTAAAATGACAGACAACAACGGTTCCGGACTGAGCACGTGTTCGGTGTACACATCCACTTCACCAGGTGTTACTACTATTTTCGCACTCTAAGCTCAAATCTTACACAATGGCAACGTATGTGACCTATAGCGTGGATCCAATTACAACATTTCTTTGAAAATGACTTAGCGATTGCTGAACCATTAGCAGCTCTAATATCACTTCTCTTGTGATGATTTAAGTACATATTACCGATAATTAATTTTTTTAGCAGCTCTCGCATTACGCCGACGCAACATTTATTACATACAGCGACTGTGATGTGAATAGGGCAAACTGGAAATGGCATATCGAGAATGGCAGTTATATTTTATTGCTGTAACAGTAAAATTCAAAAAGTTCAGCAACAATGTGAAGTTGCTCTAAGATGCTCCCAATTCAATGTGCAAGAAATCAATAGTGTTTAACGGCACAGTGCTTCACTCACACACACAAACACACACATACAATGTTGCCTAACCTAATGGCCTTTGCTTGTTTTTATAAAACCATTGATTGGCTCACAAGTCTGCAGGTCTGGATGTGCCGTAGCAGCCATTATTATTAATGACACCCTAAAAACTAAAAATAAATTGCAAACATGTAGCAGTGCTGACAACAGAATCTACCATGTATATATCCACTGAGTTTACACGCACATCGTTAAAATGTGATCTTGGCGTGCTCCTGTCTCGTGCAGTTATCAATTTAA
This sequence comes from Chitala chitala, assembly GCA_025773905.1. Taxonomy (NCBI): domain Eukaryota; kingdom Metazoa; phylum Chordata; class Actinopteri; order Osteoglossiformes; family Notopteridae; genus Chitala; species Chitala chitala. The sequence continues at coordinate 3,132 of JABJVR010034400.1, forward strand.
GACAAAGCTCTAATGTTAGGTGATTTAACAGCACATGTTAAGATGAGGGCAGATTAACTCAGTAAAAGTTAATCAGTTTCTTTGGCTGCCGCCACCGTGTGGCAGTACAAACACATTTACCACCCATAGATTAGATTTAATTAGTGTCCATAAATCTGATATTCAAAATTTGACTCTCTGTCCAATTAATGCTTTTGTATAATTGTTTTAATTACCTTCAAACTATAATTACCAACAGCAGGTGTGAATAGTGACATTATTAACAAAGCTTAAACAGGGGAACGTGCTTAAAACTTATCACAGTGAATAATGAAAATTATATTTGCAGTTGCAATGCTTATGAGCTAAAAAACGACAGCATCAGACTGGTCAGATAGTGTTAATTCAATTACTGCTTTAAAACAAAAATTTAACAGAAAATACATTTAGTCCAGCTTCAAATGTATTTAGATAAAAACATCATACGTGAAAAAACTACCTGGATTCCACAGTTGTCGCAGCACAGAAAATACATTAACAAAAGCCATAAATGATATGACTGCCAGCAACTAACACAGGGAATGTAAGTGATTGGGCTTCTAGATCTCACTGCTGACTTTGACATTATTATCAGTTCCATTTTGTTACATAGGTTAAACACAGAGTGAATCTAAGGCTGACCTACACCAAGTCTTTCAGTCCACCTCCTATTTAGATAACTGCTTCAGTTTTCTTCAGATATCCAATAATTGTATTCCCTTGTCAGCCTCACTCCTCAAATTGTGAGTGCCACAATGATCAATGCTGGATCCAGTGCATTTTCCATCAATGTACTGACAATAAGAAAAATTATAGCAATGTATCACTGTGTACACTGCACATTATACATGTATACCACAGAATATAGGCTGTCTTGAAATTCCACAGTTTACCTGGAACAGTAACCTACTGCAATTATGGCTGATGGTACTGCATTATTGGCTTATATTGGTGTTTATGTTAGTCAAATGTCTGCATCTTTACTGATGAAGAACACAACTCTTTTCTCCACCTACCTAGATGGCCTGTACCCAGTGTGGACCACATGTGCGTTGGACAAAACATTGACACAGATTGATAAGCAACGATTTGGGCTGAGATGTATCATAGGATGATCTACAGAGAGAGAGGTATGAGAAACTGGTCAGCAGAAGAACCTATATGAAGATTTTCCCCCTTTTATATCCTTCTAAGGAGTTTTTGCTTCCTACTCTCTGATGTATGTTAGCGCTTTCTGTATTTTATTTATGACTCATTTTAACAATATTTTAATATACTGCCTTGCTACAGCACTTTGGGGCAACATGGTAGGGAAGAATACTACATGAAACTAAAACTGATACCATGGCAATATTTGATTGTATGACATAGCCTCAGTGTTGTCAATAAACAACTAGTTATATGACAACATCACAGCTACAAACTTAAGTGCTTCATAATGTCAGACAACAATATGTCCAGGAACGATATTTCCATTGATAAAACTACCCAAATATAGTCCATGACTACCACTGGATTAATAGTCAAAATTGGAAAGAATCTACTCTAGTGTTGCAATTACAATGTACCAGAGCATTCTCTGAGCAATCCAGATACAGTCTTGCAATCATAGCAACAGAAATATGGAATTGTTTGATCATGTTCTTTTATTCCAGCAATGGTAAAAGTAAAATACCTAGATAAAGATGGTGAAAGAAGCTTAGGAATGCTATTTCAACATTCCGCTAATTGTAAATCATAAGAATGAGTATACATTAAGTCAAGGAAAACTCTTGCCAGCTAAACATTTTCTCATTTTCAAACCACTTAAAGTTAAAGTTGCTGGGGGCCTTGCATTGAATGCCTGTCTGTGGTGTTAATTTTATCAGTTACTATGTACAGAACAGACACCTATCACTTGAAGAAAGATTCTGTATTCAGGACAGATTAAATGGTTTTTCTTATATGCATTCTCAGATGTCATAAAAGTAATAAAGCAGGTGCTAAAAATATCGAATACAGAGGTGAGGCTAGTTGTGCTAATTTTGGCAACTCCATAGAATAATTATTAAACTACACAAAACCCAAGTACTAGGAAACTTTAATGCACGTCTATTTGTATGTACAAAAGCCTTTTTGTTCATTTTCATTGACGCCATAACAACTAATAAAATACTACAACACTGAAAAGTATTTTTGTGTGTCTATATGTGTAAATTTTTTCCTAATTACTCATTCATAATATTGTGTCTTTATATGTTCAAACCATGATGATGTTTGCAAACGGTACCAACCGAAGTACCTGTGAGCTTGAGATCACAATTCAGACCCATCGGCAACTACCTAAGGTAATTACTGAACCTTAGATGGTTGCGCAATGTCTTATTTATTAAGATCAAAAATCAACGTGGAAGGTGAACTATAAAACAGAAACCTGTTTAAGATCAAAGATAAACAGCAGTGAGTTTATAGCTTTCACACTCATAAAGAGCAGACAGCAGCATTCCAAGAAATAAAACCTGTTGTTTCTGCAGCACATTTATTTAAATCAGATTACAAAAGACCAACGTTTTTTATGCATCTCAAAAGTTTTTCAAGGTTTGTCATGTGCTCAGTTAAAGACAGTTCATGCCAACCAATTGTGGCATCTGAAGCTTTATATGCTATGAACTAAAGTCTGCTTGGACCTGACAATGTTCTGAGAATTGGCAGATAAAGTGTTTATTTGTATGAAGACTGAGAGAATTCAGAGCCAAGGTTCTTGGAAAAGGAGACTCTGGTAGTGTGTTTTTGACAGTAAGTATGACTGGACAGCTAAAATACATCTCTGTGTGGGTGTATGTGTCCTTGGGATGAATAGTTTGTTAGTCTGCGTGTATGTGTGTGTCGTAGGTGGTTGGGTGCAGGTGCAGATTTTAATTGTGCGATGCGTTCAGTTAACATGCGTTTAACATTCCGTTATATTACATTAAATATACAGTATGTACAAATACACATCACGGATTTTTTTTAATTTTTATTATTATTATTTTTTTATTTTACCGAGCGCAACGTCTCTGATCGTATAGCTACTGGAATAGGGAATTCCATGAAATTGTAGCACTGCCAATTACTGTGAGGCTGTTTCCCAGCCCAGAAGATGTCGCTCTTGACATTCTATCTAGCAGGGATCTGCACGCAGGTGTTAGGGATGTGTGTGTCAGGGAGTGGAATTGGTATATACTAGAGTGGAGCACGATTGCTACCGCCTCTGTAACCGTGCGCATCGCAGCAATCCGGTTTTGCGTCTCTTCGGCTCATTTGTCCGCCCCGTTCAGCGAATGCCCCTTTTGCTCTCTCAGCCATCATTCGACGAATGGTTCATTTGCGCGTCTCCAGTTGGGCATGAGAACGTATTATTTCTATAATTAAATTTTTGAGAGAAAGCGCAGGGAGTACAGGGAACGTTGTTCCTCAGGACAGTGTCTGGTAAGTGCAATGTCATTTTAGTTGTATTCTCCCGCATCTACATATTGCTGCATGATGATGGAAACCAGAGCGATGCCTTTTCGGAAAAGAAAGGTGATGCGCTCAGTCTGGAAGCAGTGTCCTTTTCTTTTTGTTCTCGCTGATCCGCGTCTCTTGTGTTTTTCATGGCTACATCCGGTTGTAAATAGGTTTGGTTGCATTGATAACACAGCCGATGTTTGAATGTGAACCGGGGATCCACTTTGATGATTTTGGCTCCCCGTGCAAGGCGCTGTTCTTGTGTCGCAAAGAAATTCGATTCCTGCATCCTGACCTAAATTTATCACCGATATATCTTTGGACCTAAAGTGGTCTTACTCGGGTGCAAAGTACATAGATTATTGTTTCCTTTGCATTGCGCCTATAGTATGGGCTTTGTTAAGTGAAAGTGGGACTAAATGCTTGATGTGTGGCTTGTACAGTACTGTATAGAGCGTGTTACAGGGAGAGAAGACGCGACTCTATTCCGTGGTCTTTCTGTAACGTGTTTCGATAGGGGGCTTTGACAGGGGGACACAGGTTCATCACTGAGACAGGGCAACATTTATAGATAGTCGGGCGTGGGGGAATTTGTAGTATATTTATAAAAGCGCTGTCATAATTACGTTGCACTGACAAAGTTTGTTTAAGTAGCATGTTTAATTGTATTCGGTAAGAGTGGTTACTTAATTGTTTATTATATTATTATTTTTAGCCTATCGCTGCATGTATTAATTGCATAATACACGATGTATGTTGAACTGGTGTAAAACGGAGCCGTTTTCTGATGAAATGTATTGGGTGAAAGACTAGGTATGGAAATGTATTAAAAGCCCATTACTTTCTTCCTGCTAGAAATATAAAGCTCTGCTATTTGTCTGCTTAATTTATATAATTTCGTGTCCGTGGTTATGAAACTGAACTTGTAGTTATAACACTTTCTGGTGTATATATTTTAACATGTAACAAAAGTTATGAATAAAAACATCCTTCTCTGAATGTACTGTATTAAAATTAAAATACAGATCAACGGCTGCTTTCAAAAATAGATAGCGAAGAAAAGCTATGTGGCTTTTTTTTTAGTTTATTGGATTAATGATATTGCACAAGCATGCTTTTCACAAAGGAGTACCAGTCCAGGATTAGGTACGTTTTCTGTTGTATGTTCTATCTTATGCAGTACATTTTAAGGGCTATGACTGTCGTTTCTTGATGGTCCTTTTAAACGTGTTTGAAATTCGCAGTATAACGTACTAAAAACTCATAGTCCAAAATTCTGAGCAATCCGACATAAATGGTCAGTCATTGATTATCATTAATTTATCCATTCATTTAGATCACTCTTAAGTACTTTAATATTCATTGCAATATACTAGGTTTTACGGTTCAACAATAAAAATAAAACAAAGACAGATAATCCTTCTTCTGAGTCTGTTTAGCATTTGGTAACATTTAAATGTAATTATGAAATGAGTTTATTTATATTTTATGTGATTTTAGTGAGTGGGCGAAATGGTGCCTCAGCGGGGAGTGCTGACACCTTACATCTCCAGGGGTCTGGGTTTGCATCTGCCTGTGTGTGTGTGTGTGTGTGTGTGTGTGTGTGTGTGTGTGTGTGTGTGTGTGTGTGTGTGTGTGTGTGTGTGTGCGCGCGTTTGTGTGCATGTGTGTGGGCTGGTCGGTTAGTGAGAGGGGTAGAGTGTGCGCGCACGTGTGTGTGTGTGGGCTGCTGGGTGGGTGAGTGGAGTAGAGTGTAAGGAAGGAAATTACTCAACGTGTTTGGAGCCGATTTATAGGTTTGGAACAAGATACGCTTTATATTCTTAAAACATTAGGTCAAACGTACTTATTCTGAAGATGGAAAAAAATAATTTTACGTATCCACAAAGAAGGCTTGTGGCATGAGGAAACCCCACAGAGCCCAGATCAGGCTTGGCCTCTCCTTGTGGGAGTCAGCTACACTAAACCAAAAGCTGACCACAGTGAAGTGTTGTTAGGCCTTCCTTCCAGAATTTTCCAAATCCTTTTAAACCCTTCATAAAATGTACACAAAATGAATCTATGCAACATCTGATTCGTCATGAACAGACTTAGCTGTAGACGACTTTGTCTTTTCCAGTCTGTAGCACTGGCTTTGATGCATTCCTATTTCACCTGATCTGACTCACCATGATTTGACTCGCTATGTCCCGGAGCTCTCTGTCACCACCACCCACTTGCTCATTCGTCGAAGAACTGTTTTTCCCCTTAGTGTTGGGCAGAAGAAGATGAGAGGAAGGAAAAGAAGGATGTGAACATGCAACTACATTCATATGAAGAATATCCTGTTGCGACAAAGACCCAGGACTCTTCTGTGTGAGGAGTCCTAGCAACAAGGATGGTGTGATGCAGTGGTTAGGACAATGGCCTTGAGACATAAGTTCAAAATCCCAAAAATTATTGTTTTGGCCCAGTTCTAAAGAGCTATTCTAGCAGGCAACTGCAACCTAGTTCTGAAGAATCATTTCAACAGGGTTTATTACTACTGTTTTTTTTTAACCATTGACCCACCCTAATTGCACAAGTTGAAAAAATAACAATTGAAATTAATTAAGCTTTGTGACCAAGTTGTTTACTAGCCAATGTACAGGTATTAAATCCACTCAAACCTACGTAATCTTTTGAAACTCCAAAATAAAGTTGCTTGGATGAACAGTAACAGCAGGACTATGACTCATGTTTCTACCTTGTCAGTAATGGCACAGATGATGCTGTCTGCCTGCTGATAGAAGGAGGAGACTTCCAGGGCCAGCTGCAGACTCTCATGGTAGTCTTTAAGAAGCGTCTGTACCTTCAGCCACCTGAGAAGAGACAAAAAAACCTTCAACTGGGACTATGGATTCATACTGCTAAGTCACAGGAGGTACTACTTACATTCTTTGTTCATGACCAGAAGGTACACGCTCAGTTCTGACAAGTCAAAAAATAATTGACAAGTGGAAGGTAGTAAAGCATTTAACTAGGACTGAGACTATGGTTTAGGTTCAAATTCTTCTGACAGCTAGGATTATTATTCCCTCAATAGAAGCCCTTGAACTAATGTAACTGATTTGGTGTTTTGCTTTACAAAATTGTGGCCATCAGCTGGAGAAAAACTGTTGGTTGAAAAGAAATAATTGCAAAGTATGAATAACTAAAAAAAAAAAAAAAAAAAAAAAAAAAAAAAAAAAATCACATACATTTTATTGATCTGTTTCCTTTTGGTAGAGATGTTTCTGCTCTCGGCCTTTCCTTGCTTCTCTAACTTCAGCGCCAAATGGTTGATCTCCTCATGAAGAATCCGGTAGTGTTGCTCATCCTGTGGAATACATTAGCAATGAGAGGAACAATTCTGGTGTTGTCTAAGTACAGATTTTATCCATTTTTCACTGGTTGTTTTACTGGTCCCCACTTGGATGACCAGTCTCAAGATTATCTTCCACGCTTTCCTGTTTTCAGTCCAGACAGAATTGCTCAAGCTTCTACGGCAAAATTTGAATATTTGTTGACAAATGCATCTTAGTGTGAAATGCAAAACATCAGAGATGACAGACAAGCTGGAAGACCAAATACTTATTCAGCCTGCTTGCTGTAAAAGGCTAGACAAACAATAATGACACATCATTAAACCAAGCAGGAGGGAAGGCATTCAAAACCATCAGGCCTTTATGGCTCTTTTAACAGCCCTCACCTGTTTCAGATCAAGGATTCTTCTTGTTAGTTGCATTTTGTCGACATTCTCTCCAAAGGCCTTGGCCAGTGACTGCTGCTCTTCCTGCTGGTTGCATATAAAAGTGATTACTTATATAAAAGCGATTACTTTGTCTGTCACTTTTAACTGATTAGAAATAAATTCATTATGGAGGTTACTATCCAAAATTAGCCCTGTTACCAAAAAACTGTGTGCAGTTGGGGATGACAATCGAACAACAGGAATGAAACCTCACATATGTCAGGCAACAAGTGCCAGCCCAACACAGCAACTTTATGTGTCAAGTAATATCTTTCACTGGGATGGTTACGTAAACCGACAGGCAGGGAGGTTCCTTTCACAGACAGATAATCATTTCCTTTGGGAGTGTTTAACCCCCTGTACTTACCAACCACCAGAATGTGTGGGCCATAAAACTGACATCCTGTACCCTAAAAAAAAACCCTGGAAAATATCTGCCCCTCCCAGAATGCACCTTGCATCTGACACGCTGCATTTCCCATTTTCAGCAGCACCTCCTTTTCAGCCTTTCATTTATTTTCCCAAGCCTAAAATTGATGACTCAAACAATTCCACCAGGATGCCAAAAAAAAAAGATTCTACCACTTCCACTCCACTAACAAAAAATGTAAAATGGAAACCATCAATAACAGTCTTGAAGGATTTTGTTTTGATTTCGAGTGGCAGAGAGCTTTATGAGGGCACATGTGTGAGGACTTATAGCGTGTCTGTTTCCATGCTACATTAGACCCAGGTGAGTGCGGTGAGCAGGTCCTCAAGGGGCCCCATCCTGTAAGAGGAGACGCCCTGTTTAAAAGAAGAGCAGCTCTTGTGGCACACGTAATGTGTGCGCACAGGGGTTACCTTCTCCTTCATCCAGGCCTCCAGCTGGTCCACCTTCAGATGGAACTCCTGCAGGCTCCGTGCCCCACTGAGGGCCCTGGCCTGGGTGGAGGCAGTCTGCTTCAGCATTTGCCACTGCTCCCTCAGTTGGCTCAGCTGCTTCTTCACTAAGTCCGAGGTGGGATTCGCCATACACACCAGCTGCTCCCCCATCTTCATGTAAAAAAAAAAAAAGCGTTTTGATTATTTTTTCAGCATTTTTCTCTGTAGGCAGTGCTTAGAAACACAGTATCCCAGTCCACAGATTTATGCCCCACAGCTAGTCCTGGAGACCAGAAAGTGCCCAGTGTTGAATGATTTGCAGGCCTGCTCCGTGTCACAGAAGGTTAACTGTGAGCAGCGTTCCATGTTCAAACATCCTTACATAGGACAGGGACTAGACTAGGGATGGCTTTAAAGCCTCTGTCCAAAGCAGGGTGAGGAGTGTCTCTCTCTTATTTCAGTTCCAAGGTGTTTGAGGTAAAAAAAAAAAATGTACACGTACACAGCTCGCACGTGCAAACACACACACACACACACGCATACACACACACACACGCATACACACACACACACACACACACACTTTTTTTTTTTAAAGGTGGGACGTCCAAGATCCCAAATTGTAAGCATGGGAAAAAAGAATATAGAGATTCTGAATCCAGAAGCTAGAACCCTCCCACCCACAGCCTAATTGGTGGACGACCAAAAGCTTTCTTTTTGCCCAAGCTTGGCTGTAGGATCTGTGAGAAGGGTGTTGAATCAAACTCAGTGCCTTAGGTTGGTTGTAAGGTTTACCCTCTAGCCTTAATACTTCCCAAACAACTCAGTAGAGAGTGAAGTTATTTGCCCATAATTTGGAGTGAAGTTCAACTGAGTGACAACCAAATCTAGGATGTTCATGTGGCAGGTGAGAATTCTACCACTGAGTGTATCAACGTCTCATTGCAACTATTACAGATTTTATTACTGTTGTAGTGCTATAGTACTAGAATTTTTTTCTCAGTGCATAAACTATAGCACTCCATAGTACTGGATAGATTAAAAAATGTCCTTACAGAGAATGTTTATCTATCACTTTCTCTTTTTCCATGTTTTCACACATGTAAAAGAATGGTCTTTCTTTGACCACACCAAGCTAATTTCAAGTTTTCACATAAATACATACCATTTCAAGCCACAGCCCACAGACTATTTGAAGTTTAAACTTTAACCAGAGGCAGCCCTTAATCCCACCTTGTCATTCCTGTCAAATTAAAGTGTTTAGTCTGAAACTCATTTCAGCAGCTACAGTGTTTTACAGTTTCTGTATGCATATAAGTGGCATCACAAGAAAGAGTATGTTTCACATCTGCAAGATGTACGACTATGAAAAATTCTTATATATAAAAAACCTTTGGTCCAAGTACCCATTCAAAAAGTGTATGCTCAGAAACATATTTTGGACAGTTGCAACAGAGGTTGGTGGGCTCACCTGGTTGAGCTGTATGAGGGTGTTCTCAAAGTCCTTGAGATCCCTCTGAAGGGTTTGGGAGACCTCCAGGCAGTCCTGTGCAGGACGTGTTTGTGCGCTGCAACTGTCGTTCAAGTTATGCAGCTTCCTCTTCATCCACGCCTCTGCCTGCAGGTGTGAAGGACACACTAAACCTTACAGAGATACTGCAAGATGTCTCCAAGACTCTGGACATGTCAACCCCTACAGAGACATAACAGGACATTTTACAACTTTGGCTAGACCTGTCAGATATTTTTGTGAAGATATGGGAAAGCAAACTTTTTGGTAACAAAATGTTCTTCCCACATAAATAAATCCCACCACTCTACTGTTGAAACTATATTATGAATTTAATAAGCTAAAGTCAGAGTTCGTTACTTCAGTGTGTTTGTATTCAGTACATCTGGTTAAAAAAACTATGTTAACGTGTCCTCGTCCAGCGACATTGTACTATTGCTAAAGGAAGCCACGGAGCATGTACATCCAGACATAAAAGTGAATAAATAGATGACTAAATGTGTATATCATTGATAAAAAGCAGTGCAAATCATTTCACTGAGCATATGACAGTGTTTACTTTTGCCAGCTATGGGTAGCGTAACTAAGAAAGCCTGCCGTTTGATGCAGGCTCCAAACATAAAACACACTGCCACGTGTCACAATTTCTCTTAACTGTGTTTGAGACCAAGCTGCAACGTCCTCCCCATTTAGGTACTTTCAATCAAGGTCTCCGTGGTAACATCACAACTCTTTGAATGAGGCTGGAGGGTGCTTTTTTATCCCCTCTCTCCTGTTGACGTGCTCTGGAAACGTTTTATTACCTAAACAGTTTTTGAGTTGCAGTGCATGATTAAAGTTAAGCATAGATCCTGGCAGCACAGATGACAAGGTAACTGTTACATCACCCCAATTCGTTTATGCCTAGTTACCACAGAACCACATGACAGTTCATATGTGTTTTGTTCTATTTATGTGTATAAAAATAAAAAGTCAAACCACTTGGCAGATGAAATACTGAAAAATGTCTACAAACACAACTTTCTTCCTCATTACATATTCACGTCAGACGCATTTCGTTCTTTGTTCGTAGTGTCAGTTTATAGGGTGGCAGTATTTCCCTAACTCATGAAAATCGGACATCATAGTAGGCTACGCTTCAGAGAACGTTTTGGATTTTGGAGCGTGCTCAGCTCTGCCTCAAACAGTGCAAGGTCCAGTGAAATTCTCAGCAGTTCTATTGGAGATGAGCTCCAAATAAGAAAATCCAACCATATCGAAAAAGCTAATCCCCAGAGCCGCACACTGCGCCAGACAAACAACCACCAACCCCCACCACCTCCTTGACAACACATCGGCCGTTCACATAAAATTAAAATGTGATGTCATCCCTTTCCTTCTGAGCACTCATTAGATTTAATGGCTCCCGCCAGAACTGTGGCATTTCTGATTTAGTGCAAATAAGCAGTAAGAGCAAAAAAAAGAAAAAATAAGACACAAACAGTCCTCTGCTATCACACCTCACAGGCTCCTTTTACAATAGGCCACATTTGGCAGCAATGACCTCAGACAGGAAGTCCCCAATGCCTTTGTTTCTTCCTCTCCCTCAAAACAATGGGTCGCTACGCACCTCTCCATAAACGTCTGAGATCATGCCGTGCCCTGCAATTGCTGAGAAAGAGGCTGTCCCATCAACATCTAAAGAATGAGTTAAAAACATAGGGTTGTTTCCCCATGAGCCAATCTCCACTGATGTCAAGAAGATTATTATATCAGTAAAACACATTCTTGAAGTAGCATTAACACAAGTTAATGTTCTGCTATTTTTGTGTACCATGTGTAAGAGGCACCCAAGTCTACCATACACACTATAACCTGTACACACTGTAACTTGGACTGTTTCTGCACATTTCCTTTCTCACCAATATTCCAATCAGTATTGCCACAGCTTCGGAAGAAGACAGATGTCAAGCATGCCACTTAATTTTAGCAACAAATGGTTCAGTGTCATGTGTACAAAAACGCACTGTCCTTGCAGTTTCAAAAAGAAAAAAGACCACATTCATCATTGGCAAATCGCATCCAAGGTGAACAGTCAGCCAACACGCTGTATTATTCAGCATGAAAATAATCTTGTAACGGTAGATATTTCAAAAAGCCTGTAGATGTCAGAAACGGCTGTTTTCAAAAAACAGTACAGATTGAATTTGGCTGTTTATAGATTATAAACAAAATATTAAGATCTAGTCAGTCATCCCAAGTGAATAAGGTTTTAAGGCTTAGAAATAAGGAAACCTACAAAAAACACAGTCCCTCAATCCCATGAACCTCAGTCAGTGAGAACTCACTGCTGGTTCTAGCTTGGACATCACAAAGGCGATTGTTATGTGGGAGCTTCCCACTGGACCCCAAAATTAAACATACAAACCTCAGGAGCCTCATAAGAAATATAATCCACCACACCAGCATTGATCACAGTTCCTGCCTTTGACATCCAGAGCCATATTAACTGACCTCTGGGAGTCATGGGCCGTTAGCTTGGGGATGGAGATATAGGGAACATGAGACATTTTACAGAGGAACCACAAGACAGTCTCTAATAAAGAACTCATGAATGGACACTGCATGCCATTTGGTGACCCGCCCCACTTAATTTTCATGATAATTAGAATACAAACCACTTCCTTCAGTTCACTTTCTCTTCCCACTATGTAATGTTGTAATAACGAATTTTCATCAGCTCTGTCAGTAGACCATATCACTGTAAAAAGAGTGCTTTTGTGCTCAGTTCACACTAGCAGTTTGAAACGCATACAAAATAAATATGTTTAATTCAATAACATCCAAAACCAGGCTGGTTTGCATGCAAAGCATTTTGTAGAAATCAAAGACCATTTGGCGCAATAACCTCAACATGCTGTTACAACACCGCTCTCCACACATGTGTCGCGCCTTTCTCTTGTGCCACGGAAAAGGCCAGGACAGCTGTCCCTCCAATATTCGTTGCTGAGTGCCAACGTCTGCTTCATTTGTCCTCTTAGGGGAAACACAGCAGAGAGGATCAGGAGATGAGAGAAAGAGTGAGTGGTCAGGTACACAGCTGGCCTTGTTGTCCCCATACCGAACCCATGGAAATATATCCTTGTACACCAGAGCCTGAACAGCAGTGAGATAACGTGGGGCTTTCGCTGCTTGGGCCGGTCTCCGCAGGCCAGAGGCGTGAAGCCACGGAGCCAAACAATGATCTCATCCCCAAATAATTGCTCCTCTGGAGCCCCCCCACGCCAACCCCCACTCCCCTGCATGGCTTGCAGGCTCAGCACAAAAGCACAAACCCCTTCCCTGGGTCAGGGTCTAAAAGTGGTCCATTTCCTTCTCCGCCTTTCCTTCTCTTCTATTTTCAAGCTTTATTTGTTCATTTTTCTTTCCACTTTCAGCTAAGAGACCACTCACACCCTTGTTCCTCTTTAACTAACATCCCCCTGTATGTACACTGTCTGACATTCTAGAAAGTAGCCAAACCCCCCCCCCCCAATTTTCAGTGAGGGTATACTGTACTGCACCGGCTAACAACGTAAACACAAGAGAGACGTTGCAGCCCTTCTCTCATGGCCTGCTTCTCACTTTCACACATTTCATGAATTATTTGCATATGTTGCACAGACAGTCTGCAAAAACCTTGGGAAGCCACTTCAGGTACATCAGAAAAGATTTAGTTTAACACTAGAGAGAAAATTAAAACACAACGAAATGGGAAGCATAAAAAAAGAATTAATAAAGGTGTAGCTTTTAAGCTAGTAAGTAATAATATACATTGCTGATTCAGTGGTGATTACTTGGTTCAGTTTCTAGCCAATGCAATGTCTCTTTCAGCTATGGGGAAACTGCTGCACTGCCTTGTGAATTCTTGGGGAAAGGCTCAAACCTCCTGGAGAGGAGCCTGTAATGCAATGTTCAATTCAACAACCTTCTGGTAGCTTATGTCAAATGCATGCGTTGGACCTCACCAATGAGTCTGAGAACAGGATTGGTAACCTAGGTAACTGAGGATCTCCATATGCTTCTTGTCAGATTTGCCCCATGGAGCGGTCACTGCTTCCAAATAAGCTGCCTCAGCATTCAGTCACAAGACAAGCAATGACACACCACAACTTCACTAATCACACCGATACTGTAACACAAGTCTTAGTAATTTTGGAACAGATTTGTAACTTTTAGTTTGGATTTTAAAATCTGTAATTAAAGCTATAAATATACTGTGTTCAGCTGAGCAAGGATTCCCTTAGACGTGTTCCTTGCTTTAGAATAGTACTGCAAGTTTTTTATTCAGTTGACACCATCTTACTGTTTTCATCCAGTATAAGGTGAGACAAACTTGTACTCCAAATTACAGATGCCAGCAAGCTTTAGTGTATGTTCAGTGTACATAATGAGTTTTTGGACCTGCCCCAACTGCTGTTCTGACTTTGCAAATCTCCTCCAAGACAGGGATAGCATGTGACTGGCTCAGGAGGACTGCCTATTAAGTACCTGCAGGACCTCTTTGTGAAATAGAGCATTTCGTTGGGTGAAGCTGCTGTCATTCTGTGACAGGACGGCCTTTGTTCCGGATGGGATGTCTGTGTGCTTGGAGGGCAGGCTTTCTCTCCTCAGTGGGATGCTCCGAGGAAAACGTCTTAGCCCAGGCTCCTGTAAAAAAAACAACCAATGACCAAGTGTTGCTGAACAGCTTTTCACAGCTCCAGATACTGGTGGATTATAATTATGTAAGACGTTCTAAGACTGCTGAAGGGTAGATCAAGATACAGAGGTGGAGCAAAAGAGTCAGAATATGTTGAAATGGTTTGTTTCTATCATGACATCATTTTGGCCATTGTATTGTGTAATGGCAGACGGAGTAGTGAGAAAGGTTTTGATTGACTGCTATGTATCCAGTTACACAGTTGCACAACATATGAGCTGCTTGAGGACACTGAGTCAGTGTTATGTTTTTATGGGGGCTGGAGGCCAACTGCAATGAAAAAGCTCATTAGAAAAAGAGAAAGTGAGGAAGGAAGCAAAAAGATCAAGAAGAGGTTAAAGAAACAGCAAGTTTTTTGAGAAGATGGTACTTTTTTCAAACGGTCTCACGCATTCCCAAGAGCTACGGCCACAACTACAAGTAAAGCAGCCATCCCATACCACGAACTCATCTTGACTATGTCGAAGCTGACTATGGCCTAGCCACACTGCCTTGTAAATCATCCGGATAAGTTACCAGCTGGAGGACAGAACTGCCAGTGTGGCTTGTTGCCTGTACGGAGCCTGGCCATAGCGTGGGAATGATGTGATCCTGGCCTAGTGGTACTCATTATAACGCCATTTTGAGTGGGAAAGCAAGATGGCACCTTTGCCCAATGGCGTGATGGGAGTCAGTCAGCAGGGGGCAGCATGGCTGGTGTTGACTGTCATGGTCAAAACCATTATCAGCATGACATGGAAATCATATGCTGTTAATCCCTGGTAACAACAACAGATGCTGCCTTTCAACTTTGTTTCAAAGAATAAAGTCGATGCTTTATCATTCTTTTAAAAATGTTTCTGACACAAAGTGTTTGTAACTACCACCCTAAGGGTTGCTGAAGAATATAGGTTGTAAAATTGCATGCTGACAAAGTTTTGGAGCTGGCATGTTTCTGGCAGCTAACAACAAAAATGTCCATTTATGGATCCAGACTAACAAGCAGCCAGTAGAGAGCATCATCACTGCAGTCGAACTTGGGCCAGATGGCAATTTAAATGCATAAGCACGTTGGCACAGTTGGCCAGACGGTACACTGGACCCAACCTGACAACCTCATTTATACCCACATTTGCTTGGTTTGACAGGACTGCAGGAACCTGCACACTGAAGAGTGGACAATTTTCTCTGCATTGACTGGGATTGTAGTGCAATTTCCTGCTGAGTTTGTAAATTCCAATTTCCATTTATTTTCCCTCCTTTTTTCCCCATTATTTGTATGGACATATTCTCATCACTTTACTTACAATTTTATTTACTTAAGCCTTTTATCCATGTGTCTCTAGTAGGGATGTAACAATACATCATGACACTATACATCACGATGTAAAATGAGGGACGATGCACAGTGTTGAAGGTATCGCGCGGCACGCTTCCTATGTGACATTTTAATATAAAGAACACCAGCACAAACTATGACGAATCCCTTTTTAAGTTGTTGTCATACTTTCAAATAAATGTTTTCTTCTTTTTAGCGTCGTCTTTGTTCTCATAATCCACCAGCTGTTTTTCAGCAGCAGCAGTAAAAAAAAAAAAAAAAAAAAAACTTGATAATTCAGTTTGTGTCTTCATTTTTATTAATTTGCAACTTGCTAGGGCTGCATGCTGACAACTCACTTTTGTAGAAAAATTGATTAATCCACATAATTCTTTTTTTTTGCCTTTTGTATATGAAATTTTGAACATTTTGGAAATTATTGTTAAAGTGATATGCAAGAAAAAATTGAATTTTGATGAAATGTGCATTGCATTTCACACCCACTCAAACAGGGCTTTCCCAGCCAGTTTACAGCCTGGTATGTGTCAGCCCACGGCTCGGTACCGGTCTGCAGACCACGATTTGGGAAACTATGGCTTACACTACTGCTAACACTAGCAATATGATGCAGCATTTATAATGCCATTACAGCGAAAAGCTCCAGCCACTGCCTATGAAGAAGGAACATACTTTGGCATTGTTTTTGCTTGTTTTTGCCCCAGAAATAAAAAATGTTTCTCATTCAAATTTTATTTTGGATTTCATGACAAAATCAAATCATGAACCTAGTGTTGTGAATCAAACCGCACCATGAGTCGAGAGCATCATTACATCCCTAGGCTCTAGTTCATATAACTATAGGGGAAACGGGAAAATTTGTCTCATGCTTTTAAGATGCGTTTGATTTTCCTAGCTTTAGTACTATTCTCAATTTTATTCTGCATCTGGCGGATTCAGTATGTGCCTGTTGTCACCCTCCTACCCGTTTCCAGCCGTGACCACAGCTCATCTATGTCCGACCACGCTGAGTCTCTTAGGCGGTGGTTGTGCAATGCACACACAGCTATCCAGGACCAACCGTCATTCTCACCCAAGCAAATAATGTTGCAGTAAATGTGCAACAACTCACTGAACATATTTCCCGTGTAATTTCTGAAACCTTTCTTTAGTTTTGCCCGGGGAGGCAGAAAAAGATGCAATACCTCAGTGTTTCACAAAACTATTCTCCAAGTCCCTGTAGACTTTTTACACCTTCCCCCATGTCCCATCTGCTGGAGTTCAACACTGAGGCAAGATGGTGTGAGAGATTCCAGGTTATGCTTTGAGCAGGCCTACACGATGACATCCTCCACATATGGTTTCCACAAGGACTGGAGGAGTACGGATTACTGAGGGATGGGCACGGCACATCTGCACCGAGGTATCCAAACAGGAGAAAGACAGATAGAGGGTGAGAGAGAGGACACGAAAGGGCAAGATGGGGCCCTGCCCTCTCTCCGTCATGGAGGTGTTGAGAGGCCTAAAAAAGACCAACCGGAGAAGGAGCAGCAGCAGCTAATCACCTGCCAAAATTTCCTCAATGGGAAGAAAAGTTAGTGTTTCTTTAAAACCCTTATCTGCACATATTATACAATCTTGCACTATTGCTTACATGTGTTAAATGGGCTCCCAGCTGTACTTCAAAAAATCAACGTGTCATTGGTGTTAACAAATGAGTGGAAGAGATAGCGTTTCCTTTGTGGACTTACTTTCCCTCTTTTATCCAGGAAGCATCTGGCCTGAGGGTGAACTTCAAGGCCAAAGCTTTGCTCAACTGGACACATTTTTTTATCAGTACCTCAGCACAGAAATGGATCACGTGACACTTTACTCTCCCAGCTACACTTCCTTAGAGGAGGAGCAAAAATGGTTCCTTTCATATAAGAGCAAATTCTGCCTTTTTCCTAGTCCATTGCCTGCTTCCAAATGACAAGACACAATGGTACCTTATCCTTTAACATTCCTGTAAATTCTTGCTTTCACATCATGTTTTCCAAACAGCAAACACACATCCCTATTCATATGTGGCATCCAGTAAAACCTAAAAGAAGCAGTCATTTGGGCTGATGATGACTCAAGGGCTGGACTGGGCATGATGCTGAGTTCAGTTCGTGTTGGTCTCCAAGCCACATAAAGAAAGACATGCATAAAAGGCCTTCCTTGAATCGTATCATAGGTGGTAAAACCACAGGTTGCAGTGATCAAAGGGTAAACTCTCCCCAAGTTTTCAATGCGTTTTGACCCCAAATCACTACAAAAGTTCACCACCGGTTTACCTCTAAGCGACTGTTTGAAAGACTTATAATAATGGCTGTTTCAGTCTGCTTTGGCGATCACATTTATGACATCACTTCCTCAGTTCCAAGGGACCATTATCATATGTACAGCTGGTTAAAACTGAACACACGCTATTTTGAATATGGTTCATAAAAAATGTAAATGTTCACTTTGGATGGAAGTAGGAAGGTGTCCCATAAGTTCGCAGTGATTCTCAAGAATAATATAGAATTATTATAAAATAAAATGCTCAAAGCAAGCCATGTGTGTGTGTGTGTGTGTGTGTGTGTGTTTGTGTGTGTGTGTAATTTAAGATGTTGTGTACATCCATCCATCCATTATCTTAACCGCTTATTCCTCATGAGGGTCGCGGGGAAGCCTGGAGCCCATCCCAGAGCACATAGGGCACAGGGCAGGGGACACCCAGGGCGGGGCGCCAACCAACCACAGGGCATGTTGTGTACAATGAACACTAAAAATATATATATATATATATATATATATATATATATATAGTTACTAGCTAGCTAAACTTTAAACACTGCATTAGTAACAAAGACAACACAGATATATCATCTTAAAAAAAGCATGTTTGTATTGTACATACCTGATCAGGTGATGTGGTTTTGTCCATAGTAAACTGTAATCCATTTGCCACCTCACTTGTCTGACACCCATCTTCATTACTAGTGTCTTTCCTGAGTGAAACCTAGAGAGACAAAAAGCTGTTACAATGTAACAAACTCAAATACATATCTTCACTAATTATGGTTTTATGAATATCAAGGGAAAAAAGGCTTACATTAGTTGTTATTTAGCAAATAACATGTTTATGATATGTAGCTTTAAATTAATAATAAATTTTATTAATTATAACAGTATAGTGTATGTATACACACATATTACACGAATTTAAATACATTATTTAAGGGGATGAAATTATGTAGGTTTGCTTGTAAATCTTCCTAATGTAGGACAAATTGTAAAGATGTGTAATTTATTGTAGTTTTTATTGACATTTCTGTTTATATTGCTTATATAAAATCTATGTACAATACTTTGCGGAAATGATAAACATCATCAGGAAAAATACCTCATAATTTCAAACTGTTTACTAATCCCCCCCCCCCAAAAAAAAAAATTTCAATAAGAGTCCTTAGAAAGAAAGAACAGGCTGTTGTGAAGAAATGCCTATTTACCGAGTCCCTGTAAGCATGTCGCCATGTTAATGACTTGTGCTTGATTTCTATTTTCGTATTGAAGCTCTGTGCATTATTTAAACTCGCAGGCATTCAGTTGTGTAATGCTGTGGTAATTAGATATATTTCAAATGTACCGTTGTCTTGTATAACTAAATTATGAAAATGACCTCATTCACTGAGAGGATTGTTTATAAGGAAATTCTGTACAACCATTTCTGTGGCTTTTTGCTAGTTGTTTTTGACTAGTTATTTGTTCAACCGTTACTGCTTTGGGAAACTACCAGGAATTTTTGATGCGTAAGACAGTAAATTCAACTGAATGATAGATCTGGATTTCTCACTATTTTACACAGATACACATATTTTATTTATAGAAATTACGTAACATATCAAATGGAGACAGTTTGTGGTTGCCACTTTCATAACGTTAAAAATTCCAAAACCTTGTTGAAAAGCATAGTCCTAATATCCAGCATGTAAAAATAAATATAATAAAACAAAACGTATGCATTTTTTTACAAAGTGGAAAATATGGCTAATTAGGTTATGTTCGTGTGTCTTTAAATTAAAAAATAGTTATATATTTTTACTATTTGGTTATAATTGAATGTTATTAGTTCAGTTGAAACAACGACACTTGATATTTGGGATTTCTACTGACTGTAACAACACCAGAGATGTTACTCCGAACAATGAGTATCTCAGTTGTAGAGCCGGCCGAGGAGACTCAGATCTCCCCGCGTCTAGAGCGCTAATAAACCCAGAGCGTTCAAAGACTTGCGGTGTCTCGAGAGCTCGCTTTACAAAAGCCTGTTTTTGCTGTGCACGATCTCTAAAACCAACAGCAAATTAGTGCCCCGCATCTAGACTATCAATTACAGTAATCTTCAAAAACAGTTCCACCTGGCACGTGTGTTAAAAAGTGCCCCATAGACCTGGCTTCTCTGCCCTCAGGCATCAAGTAGCTCGCATCCACCATGTTTAATCCATTAAGCGGTATAGCTTCTTAGTTGTTTAAGTCATTGTTTCCATAAAGCTAATTTTATTAAACCATGCAGCAGAACACAGCACGTTTTAAATGGATAAAATGTTATATTCTCCGTTTCGTTCTAGTTCTAACAAGTTCCTGATTTAACGAAAAGTAATCACTCTCTAGGTCTGCAAAGAGACACGAATGTAATAAAAAAAATGTACCGGTAATAGCTGCATTTGTCTTTATAATTTAGTTTTTAACTATTTTAACATTAAATGTGAACTAGATACAATTTACAGTTTGTTTTTTATTTGTTTAATGCGCTGTTACCAAATAAATTAATTGTATTCTAGTTAAACATTACAATAAACCTGTCGGCAATACGCGTTATTGTTAACACCTGATTTTTAATGTAACACATGTTAATTAGATAAGAAACGATGTGTCATTTTTTAAATGTATTGTGCAAATTACGTTACTGTTTTTTTACAATACTGAAGTGGGTATTTTGATTTATTTAAATGTGTGGCTGACCCAGCGTCAGTGTGTAACATGTTAAGAAAACAAAGTAGTAAAATTAAAAATGAATTCAGCATATTAACATTATGTTGTTAATTAACATTAATTCAATATATTCAACAAAATATGACTACAATGTATCCATACCTTAAAATGGGAATCAGGCATGTTCTCACAGCTCACCACTACAATCCTGGGGAGGGCTTTGCCAGCGATGTTATTGTTGTTGTTGTTGATGTTTACCAAGTCGGGGGTCGCCAGGCTGCTGGGCAGCTTGCCCACTGGGGCCACTCCATCCTCAGGGGTCTCTCGGCTTCCAGAGATGGTGATCTTGCGGATAGATCTAGAGGCAGCTGTGGGTGACACGGCGTTCCTGTTTAGGTTGTCCTCTTCAGGAACCTGTCCCTGTTGCTGCTGCGTAGCCCGGGCTTCCTTGGGCCCCACGGGGGAGAAGCAGGGACTGGGTGGGCACCCCTGGGCTTGTGTCTGGCCCAGGTAGAGAGACACCTGGTCGTTAAGGTTGCGGTGCATCTTGCGGTTGTCCAGTGCCTGGCTTGGCAGAAAGGGTTCTGTAAAATCTGAGCATTTTGGTACAGCGGGTACGGACAGCTTAGTCCCTATGGTGAACGGCTGAATTTTCCTCACTATGCCCTCTGACATGGTTCTGCAATCGTGCCTCCTTCAAGGCAGAAGACGACACCGTGAAAATAAAAAGAGACTAAAACTAAGTTTGTACACTCTCTCCCACTCAAGAGTCCAAACACAGGCAGCGCGAGAGAGAGAGAGAGAGAGAGAGAGAGAGAGTAAGAGAGGGAGAACAAGAGAGCAAGCTGAAGTGAAAGGATGCAGCCTTAGAGTGGGGAGCACTCAGCTGTCCACCTTCTTGTGCATGTTCAGAATGCAGAGGACGCAGGACAGGATGGCTTCCCTTGACTCCTGCGAGCTAACCCGCTCCCAGACACGGTGCATCAGGGAGCCCAGGAGGGATGTGGCTGCAGCGAAGCTTCGCTGGAGGAGCTGCGCAGCCGAACTGGCTAATCTGCTACCAAGCAACCTGATAAGCAGGGAGCGGAGCAAGAGCAGAACAGCTGGCATTCTGCCTGGCTGCAGCGTGAAGGGAGGGAAAAAGGGGATGTTTTGTTTAATAAAAAAAAAGGAGTGAAGTCACTGCTTTCCGTCAGAGCATGTGCAGAGTGGCTGAGGCAAAGGGGGCTGTAAATCCTGGCTGTCAAAACTTCCTCTGTAAATAAGAAAAGAAAGGCTTCTCAGATAAGAGGAGAAAGGAGACAGTAATAGACTTTGGTCTGACCCTCTCTGTTGGAGGTGCCTTTGCATGAGGTAATTCCTTCAACATGAAGTAAAAACGCACGTGCACACACACGCTACTGTAATTTTGCTTCTGCCCTCCTGGTCTTTGCCTTTGGTTAAAATTTTTTCAAACTAAAGGAAACCTGAAAAAAATGTCTTTAAATAGTTTTATATGAAATAAGCATGGCTTTTCCTAAATTAAAAAAAAAAAACATTAAAAATGTTTAATAAGGAAAAATACAGACCTTACTCAGTCTTCTTAGACCTGTGATGGGTTGATTTAATCAAATTACACGTTTTGTAGTTTAAAAATAAATTCATCATCAGTCTCATTTCTTCCAAGAGAAAAAAAAGTCTTCTTTCAGAGGCTAATAAAAAATAGTGTGTAGGCTAACGAAACTGAGGAGTACGTCTTGTTGCTGGAGAAGTGTTTTGCATGCTGCTTGTCCAGGAGAGGACTGCTGAGCTTCTCAGGGCTTTCCTTACTCCAGCGTTGAGGCCCCCCTGCTTCAGGAGCAGCTGTCAGGAGCCTCTAGCAACTGGAAGTGTGGAGCCTCAATGCCGGCTGCTTTAAGTGAAATGGCAGCGGGGAAAGACAGATGTTTGGTGCAACCGATAGCTTTGACCCCCAGGGTTTTTGCAGATGACGACACCTTTAGCCATGTCCAGCCTTGCTACAACACTTGTGAGGCTGAATGTGTGTGCGGGGGGGTGGGGGATTGAGTGGCCATGAGGCACAGCAGTGAGCCACCATCAAAAGAGCAAAGGAGGGGGTTGCCACAAGTGAAAAAAGAACCCCAGAATGAGTAGCATTTATTTACTTATTTTTTTACAAAAGCAGCTTTAAGGACACTAACCATGAGTAAGCACCTGGTCTTGCTGTTACCTGGTTACCAAAACAACCGTGATGCCCAGGTGGAAACTGCCTTGGAAAAAACGTTGTTTTTGAGATATCGCACCCACATGTTTGGTGGTTTAGAGAATTCTTTAAAAATGTAAAAATTGTGCAGTTAGAGGTAATAGCTAATTGCTTAGTGTAAACTCACGTGTGTGCGCCTATGTGTCAATTTTCACTTTAGCTGTGTAAATAATTAAATGTACACATGCAAACATTGTCAGTACATTTTGCTTGTGAAATTATGAAAGATGTGTTTTTGTAGATTTATCTGTTAGCAAACTACTCCCCAAAGGTTTTTTAAAACCATAAACAGCAAGACTAGACCTTGTGACCCTTTCGGCATGTCATGTGCCAAATTAACACAAATCAGTTTGGTTTATTTTTATATAATGTCTTCCACAACAGAGTTACCTCAAGGCACTTAAAAGGAATAAGTATGCAGAGCAGCACCTAGGTAAAGTTAAGGTCAGTCAACAACAGAGAAGAACCAAAATTTTCACAATGTGGAGAAAAAAACCTCAGGCTAGCCAACCTCCTATGAGCATGCAAGCATATCACAAAAATAAGAACTGTTTGACTCCGTACATCACTCAAAATTTATTTTGGTTCCTTTCCCCTGTTGTCATCTGGCTTTAACTTTTACCATATTCCAATAGCTGTAATTAAAAAAAAAATTAACTTGTTGCAAAAGGGACTGTATAAAAGTGGACTGAATTGAATTTGAGTGCTATGTCTAGGGGTAGAACTCTATAGTCTTGTAACATTTTGGGGAAATAAAGGGAGAGAGGCGAAGCCTAATGTGCAAAAGGGAGATTTAATATGAAACAATACAAGGATACAAGATAACAATGCTACAGGGGACACATTACAAGTACACTACACAACAATAACCAGCAAAGGACTAACACAGAAGGGAGGTATATATAGAAGGGCCAAGGTAACGAGACACAAGTAGGAACTACTGATAGAATTAAAAAGGTAATGAACACAAAGGAAAATGGGAGAACAGGGGTAAGGGCGCCAACTAGTGTAGAGATAGGGAACTGACAGGGACAGATCATGACAAGTCTGACATGACCCCTTGGGTAAAGACCGTGTCCACAATGCTACACTGGGCTTGGAGGTTCTGGCACAGTGTCACATTAGACGGTACCAACACCGGAAACCACCTTGACATGTGGGGAGGGGAATGGTAAACTTGGATCTATACAGAAGAACTTTTACTGGCAGGCACAGAACATAAGGGAGTAAGGACATATACCATAGCACCAGCAGTGTCTATTACAGTGAGCTAAAGTAATACAAGGTACAAACTGGTTTTTTGTGAACCACAAGGGAGTTTATTTTTGGATAAGGCAAAGCTGATATAGTGTAAATAAGAGGCATCTGGATTCCTGGCTGGGCCATCTATGTAAGTCTTTTAATGTTTTGGAGGGTCATTATACACAAGAATAAAGTCAAATTACACCTAAAATGATCTGAGCACAATACAGTGTATATATGAATAATGGACACACTCATAATGATAACACTAGAAATATGAAGCGAATTTAAACATGAAAGACAGTACCCATTATAACCATAAATGATTACTGAGAATAATAATTGTATCATTCATTCAGTATGACATATTTTGATGTTATTTCTGTATGTAAAAAAGGGGTTCTATTTGTGTCAATATGTTTTTTTAAATAAAAGGTATAAATGTGCTAAACTTCATAGGTTGTAGATGTAGTAAATTGTACTTGGTTATTCAGTTATTAAACAGTTAACAATATGATGTAATTTAAAAAATAAAGCTGGAGTGCTTTCTGCAGATTGTCCCCCTAACTTTTTTTCCCCATGTAACAAGAAAAAGTCTATTTTTACACTTGTCATGTAAACATTTGAAGCAGAGATTCAGAAAGTAAACTGCGGCACCTTAAAGGGGCACAGCCTTGCCTAATTCAGACCAGGTGGGAGGTCCTGCGCTGGTCTGGGTGACTGTAATGCTTTTCTTATGTTCCTGTCACAATGTGCTGTCCACACGGGCTGGAGTTTCTTATAATGAACTTCATTAAGTCAGCCTGGGCCAGTAAACGGGACCACTATCTATATGCTTTATAAGGAGCTTATGGTACTTCCTAAGTGCCCCCCAGGATGATGTGAAGGGGTGGGGAGGCGTGTACTTCACTGAGTTTGTTGGAGGCACTTGGAGGATGTAAGGTTGGCTGAGTCTATAGGGTAATGCAGTAGGGCAGAACTGCAGATAGTAAATATTGATTTACATATTTGTACAGTGGAGTAGTGGGGGAACTGATATACTTTGTTTTTAAAGAAGATTGTAGAATACCAGGCAGGGGCTTGCACTGACCACACTGAGCTCACTCAAATCGGGACTGGTAAGCAGTAATCATGTCTGTATCGTAGGTGGGTATATTATGCTGAAAGACCCCCTTAATAAATAATGGAGAGGACATTGGTGTACTGGTCATAATTTGCATACTTTCACTCCTCAGCAAAAACAGAATTCATTTAGTGGATATAACAAGCAATATTAATTCTGATGGATGAGTTATGACTGGACAAAGGGCAGATGATCATGTTAAAATTAAATGGTATCAAATAGTTGTATTTAAAGTTAAAATAATGGTTTTGTATGAAAGTGAAAAGTATCCAAATGGCATTCTACATGCACCCAGAATCCAAAGTGTGTAAACACATTATTTCATTTCATATTTCCAATGGTTTAAGAAAGGCATTGCTTCTTACATCATCAACATTTGGCAGTCAGATATTGATTTGTCAGCCAGATCTGATGTTGTAGTATGTCTGAAATGTTCCACGTTAATATGAATTCTATACTTAGGACATGATAATATAGTACTTGTTTCCCATTCAATTAAGTGCATACCATGTAGTGCTTGATTATGAAAGTTGCTGTTTTGTCTTTATTTCCTGTATATTGTAATAGATGAAAATAGCCATATATTATATATGTTAGAGACCAGTAAGAAAGAATGTAATAATAATAATATTTATAGGCACCTTTCAGGTCACTGAAGGTCATGACACAAAACAGACAGTGACAAACAGTGAGTATCAATAAACAAATAATAGATAAAATAGACTATATAATGTAATTATTGGATTAAAGGTTGTACTAGATTGAAATGCATCTTGAAATCATGTGGAATAACCAGTTCTGAAGAAGTGGTCCTTAAGACATGATTTGAAAATAGGTAGAGGATCAGTGTTACAAATGTTTTCTGGTAGAGAATTCCAGAGACAGGGAATAGTGTGAATAATAATAGTGCTCTAGAGCCCATAGTGGTAAAGGGGGCAGGGGGTGTGAAAAGGAGACCCGATGTGAAGGATCAAAGAGTCCAAATGGTGGTGTAGAATTGTATGGGCTCTGAAAGATAATGTTTAGCAAGTGTATGGAGAGCTTTGAAAGTGAGGAAAAGACTTTTAAAATCAATACGGAATTCTATAGGGAGCCAGAGGAGTGGTTTAAGGGAAAGGGTGGCTGGTTTTATACAGGGTATCCAGGTAATGATGATACAGGCAGCAGAATTCTGAATCAGTTGAAGTTTATGAAGGAGCTAACGTGGGAGACCAGATAGAAGAGAACTACAGTAATCAGTGTGGGAGATGACAACCCATAAATGAGAATGGCAGTGCTTTGTGGAGTAAAGGATGAGACAGGCTATCCTTCCTATTAATTTCTTTTCTTTTAAAACCCCAATAAATTAGATACTGGAACAGAAGAGTTACTTTTTATCACCCTAAGACTGGTTTGATTTTTTTTCGTACGTTTTTCATGATGGGCTGCAATGAATAAATTAAGACACAGAATCCCAAAGCCTGAACTAGCACTAAATGTAATTTACAGATTACAACAGTTTAATAATATATTAAAATCAGAACCATCCGTTTTGTGGGTTTTGGTCACAAAATCATCCATTTTTCCCTTGTTTATATTGTAATGGTAGAAAATTACATTTTAAAATGTAATATTTCATCTGTGTGGCCACACCATCTTATTTGCAAGTTTTGGCTTCAGACCTGTATAAACATCACAGCACGAAAAGCAAGCACTGGCCCAGTTTGACCTCTTATTGTGATGTTTAAATAGCAAGAAACTCAACAGTGCTGCTTTAGTGTTGCCTGCCAACGGCAAGTGCTAACACAACATGCGCTAGGAGAGGAATTGTTTGACTTGTCAGGTCTGTGATTAGTGGAGTTAGTGAAAGTTTGTGAAAACATGGATGACAGAGTGGACTGTAGAGGAGACGGACGCTTCAGAAACAAAGCGGATAGGCTGCAGATTCTTAAATGAAGGACGCTGTGTACCTACACGGCCTGGAATTCCTATCTCTTTAGCTCAGCACTTGTGTCCATACCCTGAAAGCCCTTGAGCTTATCCACCACCACTGTTAGCATTCCTTCCTTTGCTTGCAATAGTTTCATCCCCTAGCTTGTGTGACGAACTGCCACAGGGAACAAACATGAAGTGCGCCTGGTATGAGTTCTCTGATCTTTGTTCGCTTTCTGTTTAAAAATGAAACTGGCAAGTTGGGCAAGTAAGGAATGTTTAAGGGGCCAAACAAAAATGGGGAACGTTTTTCATGGAAAGAGGCAAAGGGGATTATTTTCCATGTTAACACATTGGGAACGCTGACGTTTCATGAGGATAAAAAAAAAAGGTGCTAGATGAAAGAAGCACTTGCCAGCAAACATCTTCTGACAGCTGATGGACAGGGCCCCCATTTGGAAATGTCCTTCGACAAATCCTTGCATCGCTGGGTGCAATGGCCATGACATCACTCTTTTATCGCTGTGTGCAGGAGGTCTGAAGGGTGGGGCACACATGCCTGTCAGCTGATGTCACTGCGCACCTGTAGCACCAGCTCTGGGGAAATCACATTTTGTGCAGCTGAATTCCACCATTCTTATCTTTGTGTGAGGAGGAGTGTAGTGCAAGCAGGGAAGTGATGTCATTCACCAGAGGAACACCACAGCACTCTGATAATTGTCTATTGTTGAAAACAAGAGAGGAGACTGTTTTATCACTCAGGGCTTTGCAAAGCAGGGGCATTTTGTTCAGCCTTTACTGTGATTATACTACTTGAAAAAGATGCAGTGGCCAAACAGGTTGTATTATTGCTTCACATATCCATAGTTGCAGACTGAATTCTTACTCTGTTTAGGTATTACTCCTACATGTACCTTGGTTCCCACCCTGGTACTCTGGTTTTATTCCACACTGAACACATGGGGTCTGAATATACTGTAATGTTGAATTTGCCCCAGGGGCAAGTGTGTGTGTGTGTGTGTGTGTGTGTGTGTGTGTGTGTGTGTGTGTGTGTGTGTGAGTATTAACTGTTATTTACTGATGTCACACCATGAGTGTAGTCTGCCATGACTTTCTTGGAATGAGATCTGTTCCTTAATCAGATAAGATGTTTTGGACAACGCATGGTCTTCTAGTCTGACTATCCTGAGGACCACCAAGGTGCATACAGACTATAACGGCAAGCATTACAGCTTGTAATTATTTTAAACCCTTTAAAGGTGCCAAAAGACAAAAAAGACTTTCACATGCAATCCCATGTACACACTAAGAAATGTTCTAAATTCACTTTTATGTGCTGAATCATACTTCTGTGCAGACCTTCTAAAAGACTTATAACCAGGGAAACCTGCCTTACTGGAAAGAGTTTATGCTGTCTGGCACCATATGAACATGAGTCATAACTAAAAGGTTAAGGTTTAAAGTTTTAAGAAGGGGGAAATCTAATAATTTACACTAAAGTCTTCCAAATTGTGGGTAATTAAAATAAATGTCAAAACAAATGATTTTTAGGTAATAAAATGTACTGCTTTTGTTGTTATCGCTTATTTGTAATTTTAGGAGTAGTAGTAGAAGTGGCACTAGCTTCATGGATGCCAAATAGGCTGTAGTGTTTGTAAGATCACTGCAGACCCGACAAAGTTTTGGGCCGCTTAACCTTCAGGGTAGGGATAACGATGTCCTTTGTTTATTGTGCAGCAGGAAAGAGAGTGTGAAGGGCTGACATTGGTGACTACAGCTCAGTAAAACGGCCAATGTCTGGAGAGTGCTACTGCCCTTTTGCCCTCTTTTCAGATCTCCTCAAAGACAGCAAGTCTGCCCAAAGTAAGCAGAGGGCAGCTGGAGCAATTACGACAGCAGCGGTCGAGGACAGAAGGCCAGGTCCAGCCTCTGCCAGTGAGTGGCCCTTTGTCCACATAAGGTGGAGACCACCAGGGGTGCCTATTTGGCATTTCACTACTTCAGCACCAATCACACTGGCATAATGAGAATTTTGGGAAAAGGGGAGCCATCTGCTTTTGGCCAACACACTGACTGCTTCTGAGCTGACTGCATTAACTTTCAGACTGCATTAGCAAGCAACTCCTGCTAGAGTGAGCCAGACAGTCAGAGAAACAGAGAGAACAACTGAACTGCAGCAAGCATAGAGATGTCAAAGGAAGCTTCATTTTTCTTCAGTGACTTTAAATAAGTTCAATCTTGAGAAAGGCCCCTCAAGAAACTAATCTTCACTGTCCATTCAAAGGATCACTCTCACAGACAAAGATGTCTTGTGCCAAAAATGTCTCAATGAATCTCCTCTTGAGTTAATAGTTAAAAAAAGCTCCTATAATTACAACTTAAACAAGATCTGTAATGTCTGATCTTTGACAAAGGTCTTTTGGAGTGTTCTGGTTATATTTCACATAAAGCCTACATATGTAATGTAGCCATTCTCAGTGTAGACACTGTAACAGAATGGTGGGCCAACCAGTAGACCCATGGGCCATTATATAAAATAAAAATAAAAAACACTAAAGTCCTGAGTGGGGCACACAACAATGTCTGCAATTACAAGCTGACTGGAAAGGTCTTAAGGCTGCACTCAGATTATTAGCTATCAGGAAGGGATGTTCATCTTAAATTATAAAATCATTTTAAGCAGCAGAATGATTTGCACTGTTTGTGCCAGAGCATAATAGCTTGCAAAGGACAGAAGTTGATCACTAACTGGTGCAGTCTCAGGGGGTTTCTCCAGGAAGTGTCTGGAACTGAGTTTTCAGTCAGAAACCATGTAGATTTATTTATTTATTATTACAGATGCCCGTCTACTTACAAACATCTGACTTGCGAACATTCATAGACATGAACAAAGGCGAGATCAATTTTTGTTCGGAGAACTGGGGAGCCACAGCTAAAAATTTTTTTACGTGTGCGGCTCTCCAGTAAGGTACGGTGTTTGGCCGCTACATACACTGGGCAGCACCGCAGCATCTGCCATCATTATCCCCCTCGTTCACTTAGCTTGCGGACCGTAAATACGCAAGCCGGAGTGTTCTAAGATTTATCGTGATTTATTGTGAATTTGCTTTTTTGTTCTTTTTATTGTGTTTTTAGGATAAGACAACAAACTTTTTATGTTTTAATACAATTTTATTATATAACTAACACGCTGTAGGAATGTTTGGTAGGACCACATGTAAAGTGTTACGAACAATTCAACCTTACGAACAGCCTCTCGGAATGTAACTCGTTCGTAAGTTGGGGCGTCTGTATTACTTTTATTCCACCAGTCAGAAGTATCCCTTGAGTGAATTCACAACTGGTTAGTCTTGTCTCATCCCGGCAAAAACACACACAAAATTTATTTATCCATCATCTTAACCACTTATTCCTGGTGAGGGTCGCGGGGAAACCTGGAGCCCATCCCAGAGCACATAGAGCGCAGGGCAGGGGACACCCAG
>JABJVR010034411.1:0-33750 GCA_025773905.1 Chitala chitala
CCCCCCCCCCCCCCCCCCCCCCCCCCCCCCCCCCCCCCCCCCCCCCCCCCCCCCCCCCCCCCCCCCCCCCCCGTTTACGTTTCACACTTGAAATAGAAAGGCAGCTGTAGTAATCACAACATAAAGACTAGCAAATTTGTAGACAGCAGGTGACAAGAGCTGGGAGCTGCAGTGGGTGTGACACAGTAAAGATTTCTGCTTACAGTCCGAGTGATTATTTTGACACCACCAACTAACAGGATAAGCTCCGTTAAGGGAGCACACATAAACCATGCTGATGTATGTTCAGTACCACATCTTACTGTATAGCTAGAAGTGGCCTGGTGGCTCAATTGGTAAAGCATCAGACTGAGATGCGGAAGTCTCCCCGCTTAAATCCCAGCCCAGTGCCAGGTGTGTCTCTGAGCAGGACACTCAAATGCTAACTCCTCGGGTGTCACGTGTGGCTGGCTGCACGCTGCTCCCCTCAGGGGATGGGTTACCTGCAAAGAAGTAACTTCCTTCTGGGATTAGTAAAGTATTATAAAATTACAAAAATATATTATATGCGAATTCTGTCAAACTCTTCATGTTAAGTCATAACAGGACAAATAAACTTTTAGTTCCTCTTTGCTTCACAAAAGAGAATTTTCACGCAAACATTTCATAACAGACGTTGTCGTTTTGGAGCAGCACTGCATCAACTATGTACACAGTGTAATTTTGTCAATACGTGCATTTTAATTTTTTGAACAATGAAGTGACTTCTGAGGAAAATTAACCTATATTTGTTCCTGAGAATAATCACTCTGCCACTTATTTTTGTAGATTTTTCAAAGCTGGCTTGTGCTTAATGAAAATTTGTCTGAAAAATGTATGGGTAACAGAAAAGGCAGTCTGTGTTACTCCATTCATGCACATATATGTGTGTGTGTGTGTGTGTGTGTGTGTGTGTGTGCGTGTGTGCTCCAACAGACAACCAGATGGCTTCATCTGCAGTCTACAATAGCTAATCTGATGAACGGTACACACTTGGACCATCAATGCCCAGCCCTCAGGGAGTGGGGGTGGGGGGGGGGAAGGAAAAGAAATTCAGTTTGGTCACAAAGGCAACGACACCCCCCCCCCATGCTGTCAACGCCCACTTGCCCCCTCCCAGGATAATAAAGATAAAGGCAAGTATTACTTTATTACCCCTCATTAGGTCAAATTAGACCACTTGGGGGTGTGAATTGAGGGGACAAGTCGAGTGTTTAAAAGCAGATCAAGCCCCCCACTCCCAATACCGACCCCCACTCCTCTATGTGCACATGCCATCATCATTTATGAGGTCCCACAGAGACGGAGCTTGTTTACTGCATTAAGAGAACAGCTTACAATGTCATAATACTCAGTAACTTTGCTGCATTAAAAACAGGTTAAGACAAAATATTGTGCTGTCAATGTAATTTCCAAAGGCAGAAGGTTATTGTAATAAGAAATTTTAGAGTGTAGGAGCAAAACCCAAAATGTTTGGTCTGAGAATGTTTTATAATTTCAAAGAGGTTAAAAGATTAATAAAATTCCAACCTTAACACTGATCATATTAAAACCTGAACTAAGATTAAAATTAAAGCTTTAAAGATTTAAAGGCAACTAATTTAGGTTTGTTTTTTAATAGCAAGCAGGTTTTCCTATGAAAGCTTTAAAGCTATCGTTTGAAGTGTCACTCACCACTACAGACTTTTACTGTTTAAAGAGAAAAAGTCAAGGCTAAATATCCAGCTTGTTAATTTGAAGTCATTATAAATGAACAGTAGAGTTATGGTTGCACACAGTATGCCCAGAAGAAGTATACAGGCGGAAATATAAAGAAAAGCCCATTAAATGTCCACACAATGATCAGCAGCAGAAACTGGCTGTGTGAAAATCAGCCCAGCGTAACGTTAGCACAGGAACAGAGCCTGATCGTGGGTGCAAACCAAGGATTTTATTTGAAGAGGCCAGGGCTAGAACACACCAACTGCAGACTGGGGAACAGTTGAAACTACAAAAAGCAGAAGAGAATATGAAACCTAAATAGTAAACCAAAGGAAACAAGACACAGTGGAAACCAACTGACAAGCAAAATTACAGGGGGGAGGGAAAATGAGGTAACGCAGTGGCAGCCGTGACTGCAAACTACCACGCATACCTCAGATAGTCTGGTCCAGTTGTTAAAGGTATCGATGGGAACAGAGGCATCGTAACCCCAAGAAAGCATAAATGGAGCAGTTATGAGACAAGGGGTTGATGGGAATTGTGTTTTGCTTTCAAATGGGCTTTTTCATTGGTCTGTGACAAATAAATGTCACACTACATTATAGTAGTTATTTCTGCTTATAAAAACTTTTACATCCACTTGCTCATAAGCTTAGAAAGAAATGGAAGGTTAGGCATTTGTGTGCAAATATATATAACAGACAGATGTTCAGATTTGCTGAGTTCCCAGAATCCCTTTCAGAAGGAATAACACACACAGTTTCAGATGACAATTTCACGCTCCTTTTTGGTCATGGCACCTGAACTATGGAACACTTTACCTCCTGAAATGTGCACTATCTCAGACCTTGCTTTCTTTAAAGCAAAACTTAAGATTTATTTACCCTGGCTTTCAACACCCAGTACATGACTGTCACACCCATCATTAGAATTTTGTCTTCAGAATTGGTGTGGCATATGTTATTTGTTTTTCTTGTTATTCTATGTAAGTTTTTTTCAGTCAATCTTGATTGTTTTTAGTGCTATATATAAACTTTTGACAATTTCATTTGATCCTTATGATAATCTGTCAGACTTAATTTAACAGGAGTAAAAAAGTTAGAAAGTGTGTGTGTGTGTGTGTGTGTGTGTGTGTGTTGGGGGGGCAGTGGTAGGAAATGTTGATTAATCGCTCTTAGTGCACCCTGTGTATAATCTTAACTGTTATAAATGCTGAAGGTAAAACACACTTAAACTGCATGTTTTTTAGACTGTGGGAGAATACAGAATCCCCACAGACTGTGAACAGGGCCAGTTATTGTCACAAGTGTAATGAGGAAAATGCTGCCTGCTAAAATACCACTCAGTTTGTGCTTTTGTACAAGGCATCGTGATCTATACTGTACAACTTTTGCCATCTAGTGGTAAAATGTGGCATGGCAGATTGACTATTAGAATCGCAGTTGCTGGGGCGGTACAAACTGGTCCCAAATGTGGATAAAACGTGAGTTTCAGTATAGGGCATCCGGCTGGTTGGTATGCTGTGTCGTCCACCTTCACGGAGAACAACTGACAGTTGACTGGTACTTTACTAGTAGTAATTTATTCAAAATCATTTTTTATTCGATTCTTTTGGATAGTATTTTAATAATTTGTTTACTTATTTATTTATTTTTGGAAAAAATACCACCTGATATCACACGGAAATATTTCTGTTCTAGTTTTTATTGAGAGTCGCCAGAGAAGAGTGGCTATATCATTACCACAGTGCCTTCCACATCTTACCTGTTTATTGACTAAATTAGACCAGTGTGCTTTCTAAGACCCCACCCCCAGTGGTGCCTCATTCACCTCCCCACTTTTACCATCATCCCTCTTGATGTACCTTCTGTCCATATTTTATTCAATCTTTCACTTTCTCTTCTGTCTCTTCCACAATGTTCTGTCACCTGCACCTCCCTCCTTGGTGGCTGCTTGTTTGACTCTTTCTGTCTCCTCATTCTCCGTTTGCCTGCATTGCAGCAACCCTAAGACCCTAACTGACACTGTTCTATGTGTTATTTTTTTAGAGCACCCAGGAGGTCTCTCTGTGTATCACATGGACCTCAACAGCTCAAGTACAGGCAAGCAGGACGAAGGCAGTTTGTGTTTCTCCATAACAGCTGGATTAGTGATATGGAAACAATTTGCGCATCTAGTTTACCAATGCTGAGATTCCTGATGATCAAATTTCCCCATCTGAAAAGAGAAATCTCCTGTTCTGCTAACTCTCATATCACCGCTACAGCATCTTTGGCTTACTGAGTTGGAGCAATGCTGTATTTGGAGTTCAGACATTTTCTTTAATTAACCGCTTATTAGTCCCACAACAGGGAAATTCTTTCTCTGCATTTAACCCTGAGGGAACAGTTGGCAGCCATTTTTTGGCACCCGGGGAGCCAGAGTGGAGTGTTTTGCTCAGAAGACTTCTGCATGCCACACCTGATGTCCTACCTATTGAGCCACCAAGCCACTTAAAACATGGTGACAGAGGTGTAGTTTCTATGTGATAACCCTTGCCCTTCAGGTGACAGAATGAATAATGCTCACAGACCTCATGGCCCAGACAGCAGCTTGTTCCGTGTTGTGATGAAGACTTCCATAACAGCCCTATCGCCATTAAGATTTTCTCATGAAAGGTCTTGGAGGTGGGCAACGCCCAGCGGGATAGTATGGAAAATGTGGGGTGGGGCCAAAGAAAGGTGCGTCTGGCTGTTTGCGGCAATCCTCAGCAGAAGTAGTTCATTATAATGAAGTTTTGTATTCACTAAGAAAAAGCAGTCAGCAGTTGGCACTAGGGGATGGTGACCTCCTTTACACACATATTTTTTTCTTATAGTTGCCTGGTGGGGTGGGGGGGGGGGTAAGGTTTTAGTGTGCACTAGCAAAAAGGTCTAAACTTTCCTTTAATCCTCTGGACTACAATGTGCTTAGAACACTAGCAGTCACAGGTTTATGCTAAAGTCTTTGTGTGCAGTTGCAATATGTTTGAGGAAGACCACTGTTGATCCAATATGAGTAGACCCATCTGTCTCTTGGTCTTTTCACTATGCTCTTTGTACGATACAGTGCCCCGAAGGAATGAATTTACTCTATGTGTCTCTGTGACACTTGTCTCACTTTGGTTCTCTACAGCATATTTGTGCGTGACGCAATCTCACGCACCTTGCATATTCTTTTGGAACATTTTGAAGGCAAACATACCTGCAGGATTTTAGGATTATATTAGTGTTGTTCTTTGCTTACAGCTCAGTATTTTTAATTAATGTTCCATGTACTTTATGTTGAAGTCAATTTCTGAGGTTCTGACTGGCTGGCACCACAAAGTGAGAATCAGACCATAGCCCAGTATACCTTGGTTCACAAATACTGTGCCCTTACTTAATTTGCTGCTTACACATGATGCTGGCGTCAAGCACATAAACAAGCATATGAGGTTTACGGATGACACAATTGTGACTTCCTCATATGGTCTCAACATCATCAGGAAGCCTTAAGGGTTCTGAGACAGGAGCAGAACCACTGCTGATCTTCTGGTCTTGATCTTGAGGGAATCGTAAAGCGACATGTCATGGTGTCATGGTATAGTTTACTTACTTGCCTTTTCCAGGACCTCAGGCTTCTACAAGCCACAGTAACAATGCTATTTACTACCTGTGAACTCCCCTAGTTTTAACCTATCTGGTCCACGTACTGTCAAAGAAGGGTGCAGACCACAGCCATGAATACCAGTGATGTAGTTCCCGTCTTATTCACACCAAAGCCATTTGGCAGATGTTACCACTGTATATCTCCCTCCACCTGCTCCAGGAATCAGATCATTGAAGTGCAGACACAGATTCTGTAGAGTTAATGAAAATACGTTGATGCTGTCCACATCACCTGTGACTTGAATTTCTATCTTATTGTGCTTATGAGATCATTGCACCCATGAGTACAATACGATAAATTCAGTTTAAGTGAACAATATTACCTTGAGTCCAAATTCTTTTCGCTGTAGAGTCCCTGTGTAGTACATCAGTTCCACAAATTCTTAGATTTAACAGCACCTGCCTCTCGTCCTGTTTACAAATAGACAGCATAACAAATTGTATTCCACTTCCCGTCTCCTAGTCTGTGTGGACACATCGACATCATTTCCAGCCACCCAACTAGCCACAGTAGACCTAACGCAGCCTTCTTTCCATGGTATAAATATCACCATGTACATAATTACAGAGGGGCACTCTGCTTTTTTATCTACTCACACAAGTTTCTTTCATCCTTGTCTATGTCCGGCTTTGTTTTTATTCCACATCAAAATAGTGCCTTGTTCCTACTCCCAGAGCTCTCATGCTGACTTGTTTTACATAACGAATGCTTATACTTGCTGCATTAAATGCAGTTATTCTCACAGACTGTGTCTTCCACTGGATTTGGGGGGCCTGGTATATCACGTCGTTGTCACAGTATCTGTTTCATGGACTACCAAAACCTCTTTCTGTCCCCACTATGAATCTACTTTGAAAATTATAGTGAATTTCCAATTACAATCAATTCATGATTAAAACAACATACACCAGAGGTTTTAAAAATGCAGTTGCTGACTCTCATTGCTAATTGCAGATACCACCATTTTTAAATCTTCTCAAATTTTTATTCTTGGAGTACAAGTTGCCCATTTGTCAAAACTCAGCAGCTGTGTGAAGACACGGTTATTGCCCAAGTCATGTACAGTATCGCTATATGATGCTAACACTGTGCCTAGATCTCAGCCATATAGTGTTCTTTCATAAACTCCCCAATGATTCTGGCTGCGGACATTTCAGTAACCCATAATTTTCTACACTACTGTCGCCAAAACACCATGGCATTGAACCATAAAGTTCAAGTCAACCAGCAAAAATTACTTTTATCACAAGCACATCACAATCCTACAAAGTGCTCATCAGTCTTTTTTTACCAACAACATATTATGTGTGTAATAGGTGTAAGCCTTCGGGCAGACTCCACCTACATGCAGGTGTAAGCCTTCGGGCAGACTCCACCTACATGCAGGTGTAAGCCTTCGGGCAGACTCCACCTACATGCAGGTGCTATAATCCAGTTTAGAGTCAGTGTCATTGAAAACATGTAGCTGTACACATGGCAAAACAAGATGCCCGCATGATCTATAGCACATCATTATATAAGTACAGCCTTCACCACGATGTATTTCCTCTGTCTGTCACTAATGTATGCTTCCTCTTTCACCATGTAATACATATAACAATTTAAACCACAGTTTATGTAATTTAACACCTATTTACATAATTCACACTTTTTTCATGTTGAATATACTGTAGATTACTAGATGACTAGTAATGACATTGAACTTAATTACTGTCGTGTTTTGTGGCCTTCATTTTTACAACTTAATTACTATTAACTTCAGTGTTCAGGGTTCAGTGAGTCATTGTAAATGGCCATTATCTGAAAGTCACTGGAGGCTTTTCAAGTGAATAATAAAACACTCAAAAGATTAAGAAAAGAAAAACAATGTTTTGAAGATACAATAACTTGATCTGGAATAAGAGCATTGAAAAATTATTTTTCAGTCATTAACTGGAGGCAAGATTGTCAAAACACATTTGAGTAGTTCAATTAAGAAATTAATAAAAATGTGTTTTACAATTTCAGTTCAAAATGCAATAATCCATTTTTTCCTGGATAAAGCCTTCAACTTCCGGTCATTTTTTATAGAACAAGAACCTTTGTTGTCATTGAGTACTTACACATTTTACAGCAAAACCAGTTCTGTGTATTTAGCCCATCCCCTGGGGGAGCAGAGGGCACCCATTACTTGGTGACCAGGGAGCTAGCACTGAGTGTCTTGCTCAAGAACGCACCTGGTGGCTGGGACTAGGATTTGACCTTTGGAGACTTTCACATCCCAGCCAAAGTCCTACCCATTGATCCACCAGGCCCCTGTTCAGCTGTCATTTAAATATGAACTTAAGACAGCTGCATTAAACTGAGCAGACTAATTCTACACAAGCGTGTCACTGAAGTCTATCTACGAGCTCATCTCCTGCGTGCTCCTGTCATGCTCCTATTATTGTACTGCAATGTTTGGCAGGCACCCCGCTCTGGGCCCTTTATTAACTCTGGCAGTACTATTACATCCCATTATGAGTAAAGGGTAACAATTACAGTACTATGAGAAAACAAATAAATTGAGTTCACAGCAATACATAGGTTCAGATTTCACAGGTTTTTCTGACATTTTAAAATTTGTAAGTTGTTGTTGTTAGATTTTTTTTTTTTTTTAAACCAGAGTGATTCCCCAGGAAATGGTGGAAAGTCAGCTTATGTATAAGAAGTCATCTCCTCTTTTGGGGTGAATGCCATTTATGAAAGACTCGTCTCTCACTTCCAGGCAGGCAGTTGGATTGTGGGTGACGTAGTGAAATTGCACCTGCTGTCAGCTCATGGTATCAAATGCTCCTAAAGGATGACCTAATAAATTGTAGCAGTGCATCCAATTGGCCTGTGAGATGCCTTGTAAATCTGAGCCACACTAAAATGATTCAAGCTGTCAATTCCATTAAAGCTAACGCAACTATTCTCTAACAAAGTCATTGCTGCAAAATTGGCATTTCTAGCTAGACTGTGTCCCTCTTCCGTTTCTCTATTTGCTAGAATATTTGCAGTTGCTGCATGATGGAGTTTTGATAACAAACACATCCAGTTGCCAGAATGAAACACGACCAGATTTATTCAGCCCCACACAAGCTATTTTCATATCCAAAGGATTGGAAGTGATATGTTATAAAGCAATTACTTTAAAATAACATTTTCTACCCCCGTTTTTTTTTCTGTAAAATAAACTATAAGCATTAAATCTTAAAGGCTACTTAAACCTTCCTCTCAGTGCCTGTTCTAATGAACATCTACACAGCTGTTAAAGAACATTCAATACATTCAGTTT
The DNA here is from genome assembly GCA_025773905.1 of Chitala chitala. NCBI lineage: Eukaryota > Metazoa > Chordata > Actinopteri > Osteoglossiformes > Notopteridae > Chitala > Chitala chitala. Next base: position 8,687 of record JABJVR010034411.1, read on the forward strand.
GTTTATTCATCTCATTGACGATAAGTAGCGTGTAGGCATGTTCAGCCCATGCAAGATTGTCTCAGAACAAATTAAAATGTACCCAGTTCTCTTACCATGTATGTTGTGTTTGCAGCTAGAGGAAACCAATATCTGAGCTCTATGTATAAGCCCTTGATGAGAAGGGGGTGACTTATAAACAAAATATTTGTGTAAAAATAGCAATCTGTTCAGGGGAAAAAAAATTAATGCTGCATTACACAATAACGGCCAGCAGGGGGCACAGTTATCACATGAGAACCTGCAGCATATTCAGTCCAGGACGTAAACCAGTGTTCACACAGAGAAAGAATGAGTTCAGCTGCCACACCTCTAAAAGATTAGAGTCCTGGTTTTAAGCTACAGAAATGCACAGGAAAAGTCATTCAAGAAAAGAAAGGACTTAAACTCATTCCAAGGCCATGTTCACAAGAAAATAACAAAACTCTGCTTGTCATTGTGTTCCAAAAATTGTGCGGTCTCTTGTGATGTCACAAATATCATGTAAACAAATTTTGGTATAAATAAAAGTCATAGTTATTCAATCCTGAAAGCTTTTAGCTTGATAATTATGACATCATGGAAACATTTAGACTGGCCACCGTCTCAGTTACTTGCTAAGAAACCTTCTCCTGTGCAAAGGCATTTGTGCAAAAATAAACAGCCTATTAAATATTTATGTAAAATGATACTGGTGGTTTCAGGGAGAAAGCCTGCGCTTCTTATTGTAATTTTTTTTTTTACATGAGCATAAGTTGAAACAATATTTATATAGAAGAGTGGAGGTAAAATAGGGGACTTGACTTGTGCTCAAAGGAATGTAAATGCTTTGTGTCATCAGAGACTGAGCTTCTAAAATGAGCAAGGCAGAAAATATGATCCTTCTTAATTCAGTCTCTGCTGGCAGAAGGCTACAGAGAAGCCTGACAGAAATGTGGAAACTGAACTGGGAGTCTGGAAATGAGCATTATCTTCTAACCTAAAAGAAAGCACACAGCTGTATACTGTTGTCTGTGATCAGTACAGGTTTAAGTAAAAGCTTTTAAGTGCCAAGTGTGATATTTTTGTACTTTACATGCATATGTGTCTGGTCCTTCCCTGCCAGTACTGTATGTGTACTCAGCTGGGTACGGAGTGTAACGCTAACTGGTACTTAGCCATAAAGATCAGTCATGACTAGTGCTTTGTCTGTTTAACTGGTCAAAGCTGATGCAGTGGATAAGTCCCTGTCATGTTTGTGCCACATGCCCTGATAACTATTTTGTAATGCTTATTAGTGTCATATCCAATAAAGAAAGATAAAACTGACAGAAGAAACTAGCCTGAACACTGGCAGAAAATTGTATTAGGACAACACTACTCCCTGATTTTAATACTAGTTGCTGCAAATATATTTACAAATTCTGAAGGTATTTCAAATTGGTTTCCAAGAACTACTACAGCATTTAAGATTGCCTCAAATTTTATTTTCCTGGCGTTAAAAAAAAAAAAGTGTTTTTTGTTTGGTCTAACTATATATTAAAAAAATACCATATGTCAAATGCAGTATTATAAATGTTCTAATCACATTACCACCAGAAATGGTGGCACAAGTTATCGATTATAGTGCTGCACAGTCATAAGTGACGTATTTGCAGCTAAATGATGATGATGATGATGATGATGATGATGAAGGCTCGACTGTGAAACTCACACAGCGCCATGCCGTGCCTGGTGTTTGTGCACATCTTCCAGGTAGCAGGATAGAAATAATCTGTTCCCTGGGGCCTCTCCATCACAATGCCGGTGTTGTGTCCACATAAAAAAAGAAAACTTCATCTCAGAGCTCTCTTTGCAGTGCACAAAGGCCTGCTTTGAGCTCAAGCCAATGCTCAGCTGGTTCCAGCACCGCCGTGCCTACGACTTCGACACCAGCCTCTCAAACGCATTCCTAGCTGACCTGTTTCCACAATGTGCCGCTTCGGCAAACATGAGTCCAAATGTCTGGGCCAGCTGCACTAACTGGCGTCCCAGTGGTTAGACATACAAGAGTCACTTTTACATTTTAATGTAATGAACACATTCTGCCATTATTTGTTTTCTGCATAATGTTAGCCAATGGACTCACCTCAGAGTCATTACCGTAATGGGAATAAGTGCTACTTTACAACCCGGATATAGAGCAGGATTTACATACAAACAGGAAGCAGTGATAAAGCACTCAAGATCAACATCCTAGCAAGCTCCTTCACATAATATACAACTGAAAGCAGTTTCAATTAATTTTCACAGTCCATCTTCACATATATGAAGTAGCTGTCAGCTGCTATAACTGAACTGGTTCCAGTTTATAGACAAAGCTAAAGGTTTAGTGTTCACACCACTGTATCTAAACCAAGTCATAAAAGTAAAAAAGGGAGAGTGATCCATGTCAGTCTCGTTTTCACTTACGGATATCTGCCAAGACTGAGCCAGCCCTTTAAAGCCTTATGCTGTTTTCAGACAGATATACATGAAGTTTAACTCATACTTGGTAGGTGTGAGATCCTGTCACATGCTCATATCTCCGTAGGCTTGAGTGACACATACGTGCCATTGCCACATGTCACACGTTAATTTTTTACCTTCCCAGCACAAAGATATTTCTGTAATGATTTCACGTAATGCTTATTCTTAATAAAACTTTTCTTGACCTTTGTTCCTACCTGTTCTGTTCGATATAAAAAGCAGCATGATATTTCTTTGTGCCTCTCTTTCTATACCTCCAGCTAGTTTATTGCTCTGTTGTGTCAAGAGTAAAGACGATAAAACAGCCATCTAATTTGGTTTGATCGCACGCAGACTGCAAAGATCATTGTAAAAGTGGGCACAAAATTCCAGTTTTAAAACTGCGCGAGTCCTTTTCCTTTGTTGTTAAAAAATGCCTTGAATGTCTTCAGTGAAATGTACTCCATTCGTGTCGCCTGTCTGGATGCCCTCTTGTGGATTTGGTTTGTTTTGAATAGCCATGACATCAACAACGATGAGGTCAGGAGTGGGGTTAATATTCAACAAAAACCGCACACCTCACCCACAGAACATCTTCTCAGACCAGCTGGCAGCAACTGTTGTGTACTTACGCTCTCTTTTTACACACCTCAGTAGGTTTTATTCAACGGAGAATCTGTTACACTCCATTTCAGCGTGGACATTAGCAAATCTTAAGATGCAGGAATACAACTTTGAAAATGTGATCAGTTTTTCTTTTTTGCTGTGAATTCATCCTCTATTTTTCTCAACAACCATTCCACCTGAGCTGCTTTTGGAGACGGCTTAATGTGCCTCTGGCTCTTGATAAGGTCAAAAGCAAGGCCCCCTGGTCAACAGCTTCCTCAAATAAAGCCAGGGTTCTCAAATAGTGACATTTCAAAAAGCTGTTTTCGGAGCATTGTACTTAATATCACACACACACACACACACACACACACACACACACACACATATATATATCTATTCTCATTATAGAGCAGAAAAGCTCTGAAATGACACTATATATTCCTATAATAGAACAAAAAGCTCTGGAAAAGACACTAAGAAATCTTTTTTGAAACCTCTTGCGTGTTTGAGGTCACACATGGCAGAAACCTTTTCCCCCCAGTTCATTGCCAATACCACACTTTTTTCCCTACATAAAAAATTGCTAAATCTTGTTGCCTGCATCTTACATGGATTCCACATAATTTTCAGAACAGATAGTGCATCTGTCCACAGGCGGTAGGAGTGAGCTTGTCTACAATATAAAAGTCCCACTCAAAGAAATTGGAAATCCCTAATGTCCTTAGGAATTATCATTCATCTGTACTGTACATATGTGTTTGTGTCTTATCTGGAGTTTAATACACACAGTTGTTAAATCCCTCCAATGGGTATTTGCATGAAGTAGAATTAAGATGGTGTACAGGCTAATGACACTTGACTTGAGGAAAGTAAATATATGGAACCATCTTCGGAGGATCTTCCCATGTAATTTTACTTGTTAAACCTTCAAATAAGCAATTGCTGTCAAGCCTCTAGTCATTCTTTTGAAGAAATCACTCTGCAATGTAGCACTTGGCAAGAGGCAGTGTTTTACAGCCTCCTGTTTTTTTATGGATGCAGATATCTGAGAAAGGAAGTTCGCTTCACACTGGGAGAAGGAGAACACATTCTGTTAATGGCATTCACGCTTGGTTGGAGCTCACTGCGTTCCGCTGGGCTTCCAGATGTCTGCAGCAGCCTTAGGAATGGGCTCACCTTTTTTACCCCTTCTCACTCTTCCTCTTCCTGTAGACTTTGCCGCTGTTGTTATTATTGCAAAGGTGTGTGTGTGTGAAAGAACTGCTCAGATGCATTTATATATTTTTATGTTTACCAACCGTTTCTGTACTAGCTATGTTCTGTTTTTACATACATTTTTGACATGTACTGTACATCGGTATGACTGAAAAAGAACATTTGAGCAGTTGTTTTTGACTGCCAATATAGCTATACCTGAAAACTCAATAATAAATTCAAAAATAAATATGTAAAAAATGTTGCTAAGATGTCTTTGGAAGGACCACTGACTCACCTTATATTTTTCCCGATCAAAAGTTCTGTAAATCAGCACACTTTTATTTGAAGTTATAAATTTAAGTATACCTGGAAAATGGCTGAAATTGATTCATGTTATACTGAGTAATTTAAGGTGAGTCATGTATAGTTTTATTTCAGACAATTGCCCTGATATGAAACACTTGACTATGAAATACATTTTACCAGGTGACTGTGGCATCTTCCACTTGTGGAGTTTTTATGTAGGCTAGCATCTCCTGGAAATGATGGGGAATGATGTACAAATGTGTGTATTTTACATGTATTCATATTTTGTTTCCATACCTGTGTCACAGGGAGCCTAGACAGCGTGGGGAAAACCTGATGATACAACCCAGACTGCCAGGTAACACACACACACACACACATAGAGCAAGACTGCTATACACTAAGGGCACTGTGGATTCTCTACACTCATAGTAATCAGATTGCAGGAGGAACCCTGGAACATTAAGAGGAATCCATGAAGTCACTGAGCATCTGTGCTACAACAGAATTTGAAATTGGGATGAATCTGAAATCCTGTTTGTCCTGGGTATGAAAGCCTAAAGTTTATTTTTCTACACTTAATACAATAATGAATTCAGCAGTTTTCTCGGGTGCTGTTTAATAAATGAATAAAAAGCCAAAAATGGTGGCTATTCTCTGGTTAAAACTTGTGCTCAAAAACAAAAATTATAGAATGGATTTTAAGAGCGATCTAAATTGATTTTGTTTTGATAATGATAATTGTAGATATTGCCATTAGGTTAAAATAAATAGCAGCTACACTAAATAAGAAAAAATAAATTCTAAAATAAAGTAATGCAGCCAGTTTTAGCATACAGTACCACATACTAATGAACTCTAACCTGACTTTCACCCCAGACTCAGGTTTTCGCTCTTTAAAGGTGTAGCTTCACTTCTTAGCAGCTTCTTGCTGCAGCCTTCAAGCTCTTAAAAACATGACCTATTTTTGGATGAACATGTCAGCAAAGCAGGTGTTGCACTAGAGTGTACATTTTTTTTATCTCAGCAAACACATGACTGCATTAGCCCTAGGTATTCTATTTTGCCTATCACCCATTCAGAATACTTCAGTTACAAAAGTTTCAAATGCCTCTTGCCCAATCCAATCTGATGATAAAAAATAATATAAGATTCTAGTACCACATGTCTCTGTTTGTAGGGTTCAATGATAATGATTTCCTGTGTCATGACACAGAGGACCACTGGGCATCTCAAGACTGCTGTTCTTTTCCCAGTTGTGCTGTTAGGTCCAGGAACAGAACTTTTGTAAAAGCCCCCCCCTTTGACTAGACCATAATGACACAAGGTTATTTTTTCAGAGTGCCAAGGGGCCCCAGCTAGTTCAGAGCCCTTAACAACTGTATTCTTTTCTCCTCTCCTGGAATCCCTGGCTGTCCTAAACATATGCCCTCACTTACTGCCATCACCGGTCATTAATAATAAATCTTCCAGATAAGATGTGAATGGGACCCAGGATGGTGCCATGACTCGGTCACTGCTGCTGACTAGAGATAACAAGTCTTGCAAAATCTTCGCTCTTGAACCTGTTATTCCAGAATGAATTTTATAAATGCACAAAGAACATGGTCCATGACCACTGGTCACTTTCATTATATGAGAATACAAACTATTATAGACAAAGTGTTGGAGTCGTGTTTCTTCCCAGATTTATTCCCAATTTTTCTAATCACAAATCATTAATTATAACCTCTTTTTCAATTACAAAGCCCTCTCCAACACCTTTGGCAAGAAGCCAAAGAGCTGCAGACTAAGAAAAAGGTAACTCAAAAAAGAAAACCATGGAGGAAGGGTGGCATCTTAAGTACCACCAACCAAGGCTGATGTTGTTCTCCAGGGCCATTTCCTTTCCTTTTACTTTGACAAAAAATAACTCACCGATTTACCAACTGAGAAAGAAATTGCAGTGATCCTAAGCCTCGATGTCCAAAATGTAGTTTAAAAGTTGGGAGTTGACCTATGAGTTTTGTGTGAGTTGGTTAAAGTCAAACAAACAAGCAACATGACTTTAACAGGTAAAATATGTCATAATCTGTTTATTTCTTATGGTGAATTCATTCATTAAAGTTCTGCACTGCAGTATACAGAGAATAGTGACAAAATATAAATAACAAAATTCAAGTGTTTGTTTTTTTCCTCATTTAATTAAAAACTTCAGATAAAACTGACAAATTGTCTATTGTCTTAAACATATTCCATCTTCTTATCTATGCCCTTTGAAACAATGAAACATTAAACACAAGTTCAAAAAAAAAGAGTGTGGAGTATAATATTTACAACACTCGCCTACTGGCGAACAATGCTTTGAGCTTATCGGAAATTGACTTCCAAATGTAGAATGCAAAAAAAATACAATTATGTTATACAAAGATCCAAAAAATACTATTAAAAACCCTTATTATAAATGGCAGCACTATAATTATCAACTGTAATTTGTTGATATTTTACATATAAGTACAAATTTTAATTGAAAATTCTTTTTGAGGTAGTACCCTCTTAAGTCCATTATTATAGTGTTAAAATACTGAATAAACAATACACACTTTTTATATACAATACAGCAAATCTATTACTTTTTTAATCATTTCATTAAAACTGTACTCCTTTGGTAAACAAAACTGTTCCAAAATGTGCAGTCTTCAAAGTGTCATGTTTCATTTTCCAATACATTCACGACGTTTTGCATCTTTTGGGTTCATACTTGGAAAAACAATGCAGTGAAAAGATAACACGTTGATTTTAATAATAATAAACGTTTTAATGACATTCATTATTTCTATTACCTACAGGACTTGTGGACGCCGCAAGGTAAGTGTGACATTAGTAATTACTTCTGTAGTTGTATAAAAACCTTATAGACACCCCTATGTCCCATAATAAGTGTGGTTTCAATGAATTCGAGGAAATGAAGTCACTCAATCAACACATATGTGATACTCTTAAAAAAACAAAAATCCAGTGTTTTACCCTCTGTCGGTTATGTAAACTGGAGTATCGCTTTGTGTGTCTTTCATTTCAAAGGCAAAGTAATTACATTGCAAGCGGGAGAGGGCGAAGAGGGGATCTAAGTCGTTTGGCAACGTAACTCTTCATGGTCAAATTTACAGCCTCGATGTTCAGTCAAACACAATGGAGACATTCTTTCCTTGAAACGCGCTAAACTAAACTTTGGTTCATTAGTCAAGCATCATGAAATAAATACAATGCATTTGGCCGTAAGTACTTCGTCTGTATTAATTCGATCCAGTAGCCACTGCTGTACCCACAGGAGACCCATCAGTTTTATTCCCAAAATGTGATCATGAAGGTACACCTTCCAGCGCGCAATGTCTATGAATAATCATTAAAAACTAAGCAAGTAAAATATGCGCACGTGTGTATATATAGGAAGATAATTTTGAAAAATGTACAATATATTTTATTTTACCTATGGATAAAATGGTATTTGTATCAGTTTTGACAGCCGCGATCGAAACAGTCATGTTATACGTTCAGTGCAATTTTAAAAACTCATTCGTGTATTTGTAACTTATTAACTGACTACAGTATTTAGAATATTTTCAGTCTCTTACCACCCACTGCCCTCCCTCCCTTTAGTGGTCGTTGAGCTGGCTGATCTTTGGAAAGCGGGCAGTACTTTATTGTATGGGCATTGTCCCCGTTGGCACTGCATAGGGGGCAAGTATAAGCCCTGAGAATGGGACACACGACCCTTCCGTCCGGCGTCTTCAGTACATGCGAACCGTACACTTCCTCGGGGGCTCCATTATTCCGGCAAAAGACGCAGATCTTGGGCTCCTGCTTACTCCTCGGCGCGGGCTTCCGCATCTTCCTCTCAATGCCGAGAAGATCGAATCCAGTGAAGCTTCCTCCAAAGCCCGACTCCCTGTCTTGTGAGGGCACGGTAGTACTTTGGTTCTGGAAAGGACTAAAGATGGAGAAGCGCTCCTTCAAGTCGAGGATAGAGGTAGGCGGTGGGCTGGTAGAGGGACAGTAGCAGTCCAAGTGGCCACCTTCTCCGCTGACTCCAATTACACACGAGCATGCCGAAGAGTCGTCCAAACCCAGAGTTGCCTTAAGGGACTCCGTGATGGAGTTGGGACTTTGTGCCACGCTGTTTTTATTTTTTGTGACTAGTGTAGACAGACCCAGATAGTCGTTCCAAAAATTAAAGGTGTAGTCATAAGGAGTGCGGGAGTTCAAATAGTTGTGATTTAGAAAATCCATGCTTTTGTCTTTAGATGTCGTGGTCTTCTCTGGGGAAATACCGTTAAATTCCGCCGGCTGTGGTTTTTTAGTGGAGTTTGAGATAAGGTGAAGTGCTGCTCATTCCAGTGCTCTCCTTTCGTCTGAACGCCTTTTGCAAAGGCTGGTGTTTTTAAGGCTCTTGCAGAACGAACATGTTGAGGAGGGGGCGGGGATTTCTTTTCAAACTAAGTTTATGATGAGGTTGATGTCGGCTTGGGATCTGCTTCAGATAAAACCTGGAGTGGATCCGCTCCCAGTGTGATCATGAATACAACCAACGGGGGATTAAAGTGCTTGGACTAAGCGACAATGTTTTCACTGTTGACAAATCAAATGTAATATTTTAATCTAATTCTACATATTAATAGGCTGTTACTACTACTACTACTACGAATAATAATAGTAATACATTTTGTTACTATTAGTAGTAAACTGCTTATTAAACGTTAATTTTTCACACAAAACTGAAGAATATTAAAAACCACAAGACTAATGTGTCTTTGCTTAATGCATTTACCCCCACGTTTCCATTTAAATACACCATTCATAATTACCTCAAAGATCTACAGAAAAAGCCAGTACTGTTTGCTTCCGAGACAAATACAATTGCGTTGTCTGCAATTCTTGAGATCTTCTGTGTGAAATCTATTTTTATGTGGCAGGACTTAAACGATTCCAGCAGAATTATGTGTCCTTTGTTTCAAATAAGTGTTAGAACAGCTAGGCGGAAAATAATCATAATAGTTTACTCTTTAAGTTTGCAAGACCACAAAAAATGTATCACAAGTCCAAATCCTTAGAAGGGAATCCATTTTTCGTTTCTGTCTCCAGATCAACATCTAATGTAGTGAGGAGCTAAACAGAGAACAGTGATCTAGACAAATCGACGCCAGTGAAACACATGGAGAGTGGGGGGGGGTCACACTGCAAATTTGCTATTTTGCCTCTTTATAAAATGTCAATTATTTCACCCACGTTCATATGGCCACCCAAACCTTTATGGTGCGTTCACACGTATCAGACATTACCAGCAATAAACTGTCTTCTGTTGTATCGCGTCAGTACCGTTTATTGCGTCTTTGAGAACCATTATTTAACACGCATAATGAAATACAAACAATGACAACAGTTACAACGTATCCCTTATGCAGTCGCATTAATTAAATGTGATTTATTCCGGTAAGTGTGCCCGGTTTCGTTGCGCCCGTCCTTTGTTTATAACCTGGGTTGTGGAACAAGGTCTGGGCTCAGTAATGTCGCACTATGTTAACATTTGTTCCTTTTATAATTTTGTCAAGTATAACGCAAATGCAAAGGGTGGAGGATATTTCTGTGCAGCTACTGACATGGCAGGGCTTCTTTAGAACTTACGTTCAGTTGATTTTTCTCGTTGGTTTCATTAATTTTCTGTTATGTGCCTTAGGATATATGCATTTTGTGGAACAAAATTGTAAGGGGTGTATATCATATGCCGTAATATGTCGATTTTAGCGTATTATCTAAGAAAGATGTAAAAGATCATCACGTGTGCACCCTGAAAGAAAGCACCTTAGCAATATTCTTGATGTCTTGGGTGGTGGTAGGCTGTGGGAAAAGATTGGGATATTAGATGTTTATACGATAGTGTATGTTTAATAAAATATGAAAATCTTCATGATGTGGGGGTAAAGTGATGGGTATATTTAAATATACTGTTATTGTTAAAAAAAACACAGAAGTGTCTGTATTTAAATTAAGAGTCATTGGGACACACGACCCAATGTTAACGAGAAACTCACGCTACCGTTTAATTTGACGCTACTGCTAGTAAACGTAGAATTTTTTTCCTCTTAGTAATGAAAACCGCTGTGCACGAAGTGTTACAATAAGACAACACTGACAAACATTAATGAAAATAACGTATGAGTAAAAAGAAAGATGTTAACATTATGGAGCGATTTGGGTAAAGGTGTAATTTTAACTGACTGTATGGTTGGTTGTTAATTATTTTTCCAGCTGAACAATTTTCTGACAGCGATGCTGGCCTGTTTACCCCGATCTGCCGCTGGGGGTCTGTGTACGCTCAGCAGAGCTAGTGCAGCTCAGTCACACTTGTTTGGACTCGTCCTGTTCATCCCCTTCTTGTGCAAAAACACGTGTCATTCTCGGTTATCCTACTATCTACAGTTTTAAATACGTTGAAGACAGTCAGACCTTGGTTAAAAGTTATCACTGTCAGAAAGTACATGCTGGTAGTAGTGGCATTATGCATCCGCTTACAGGTATTTTACTAAATTGTACCAGACTAAATATCAGTAGCATTCTTTAGTTCTAGTTACGAAAATATTTGAATGTATAATAATGAATGAATAAGAAACAGTAGCATTATGTTAGAAAAATGGACTGACCTAGGCTTAAACTGTGATTAAAGGTCACTGTTTTATGCTTCTGTTTACAGTACAGAAACAGAGAAGAGGTTTGTTTGAAGGTGACAACATTTAGCTTTAATTTTCGGCAAACTGAAATGGTTTGACTTTGACAGTAAAGGTTACTAGATATATCACAGGCTAGGAATTGCACAGTGTGCAGACTGTATGGCATTTTTAGTTATTCGACTCAATCTATTTCATCTCCATTAAGTGATACTTGGGGAGGTGTAAATTGTACTGAAATATAATTACCAGACAGGGCAGCTTGGCTTGTTAAATACTGTAGGACTCATTGGTTAAATACATGGTTTATATTGCTTTGATGTAGCTGGGTTTTTTCAGCTTACAGTCAAGAAACAAAGTGTGATTTAAATAAAAATTTTGTAATTTCACTGTGGTAATTGTGCACATAAAAACCCAACGTTCACTTGTTTGCTCGCTAAACTATTGTTACCTTGCCATGATTTTCTCTAATTCAGTGCTGCAGATATTTCTATATCGGGGTATACTGATTATTTAAAATTTAGAATTAATAATATTTTTGTTTGTCTGACTGCATCAACCAAAGATTTTAGTTGATGTACCTGCATTTGCATTTCAGTTCAAAGCACATGGCAATGCTCAAATAAAAAAAACATTCTGAAAACCAGTTTAAGAGGCATTTTATAATTGTATATAACATTTAATGAAAGTGTCATTGTAATTGGCCTTGAAGAGAGAAACACCAGACCTCATGCTAGTGGGTGTTGCAGGGGGTTGTTGTTTTTTGTACCTTTTCGCATGCCTCTCCCCAGTCTCTAGGCCTGAGAAGCACATTTTTGAGGGAGGATCAGGGAGAACACAGAGGCTTTATTCACATATTCAGCAGCTATGTGTTTTTTTTTTTTTTGCTGCCAGCTAGATAACAACAAAAAACAACAGCTCTGAAAAACACAATGAGGTCAAAACAATTCATATTCAAATGGTGGCTGTGAGGACACATTTCGCTTGGCAGGAGAGACTTGAGACTTGCATGCTAATGAGGTGTTCATCGTTTTGGCTGTTAGAAACAAACCACAGAGACGCGCATTGCACTGAAATCTGCACCTATCCTACTTAGCGTGTCTGCAGGTCAGAATGAGTCAAAGGCAGACAGATGCTGTTTATGGCCAAGTGCACCAGATCTCTCTCAAGCTGACAGGCTGTTAGAAAACCTTTGGAGAATTAATCCTCCTGATTCATGCATTTTCATGTAATGTTATTCTGATATAATGTTTGATAGGTTTTGATAACATTTTTGATTTACGACTGATTTCCTTCCATTTCCCAACTGCTTATCCTGTACAGGGTCACAGGGGCCTAGACCCTATCCTAGGAGGGTACACTCAGGACGGGAGAAAACAGGGCATACACACTAAGGACAATTTAAGAGCGTCCAAATAAACAAATCCACTATGGCTTTGGGGAGTGGGAGGAAATGACAGCCTGAAGGAAGCGCACAGACATACTCTACGCAAAGATTTTACACTCATTGCTGAAAACCAGACTGAAACCCAGAGCCCTGGATGCATGTGGCAACACTGCAACACACTGAGTGAGCAAATATGGTGCATGCAGTGAAACCTTTTTTAAATTTCAGTTTTTAGCTTTTGACACTCATTTAAGTATCTGAACTGAAAATTTATTGCAAGCATGTCTTTAACAACCTGCTATCTAAAATAGCTACCCTTTGCCTCAGTAATAACTTTGAAAAGTGTTTTAGGATACTGTTTGTAAAGTTTAACTGATGAGGCTATCTGAATGAAATTTACCTGCTTTTAGTGACCATTGCATTAAAAGGCTTCTTTATCAACTTAATTAAATTTGTGAACAATTTTGATGTCCACAAGCAGGGGAACAGTAGAAGGGGTGGAAACCTAGGATAATTGAAAGGACCCATGAATGACAGGGATCTTCAAAAACTGGAACATAACATCACAATGTTTCAGGCAGCCCAAAATCTCTAGTCGTGTTCTTGTTTATAAGTACACTTTATTGAAATATGTATTTGCAGCTAATGTGTGCAATAAAAAAAATTGCACATTATACGCAAAGATCGTTTTTGAAGACACCATGAGTTTTAGCATGCCCAAGTGTACTCTGACTGAGACTACTTACACCTTTTAATTAACTGTTATTCACAAAAACACAATACAAATGTACAATTCATGCAAATACATCATGCAACCTTCAGGCTTTATACCATCGAATTAATGTAGACATTATTTTTTTTGTTTTGATGGTTTTTTATTTATTAATTTACACTTTAAATCCAACCAGGGAGGGGTAGAAGCTCAGATTAGTTTCCATCCTTCCTTCCTGTCATTTGGTTCCCAAGGATTACAAATTAGACTACTGTAAGACACTCCACACGACAAAACACTTAAACAAAGCAAAGGACCAAAGTGGCTGGTTTGGAACATACATGAGAGAGGGCTGTTTTACAGAAAATCATAGCCTCGGGTATTGGGCCTATAAACAGCCTTTTTCATTATGTTCATTTTCGAATATTACAGTCATTGAATTCTGTAGTTTTAATTTAGCCTAATGCTTACCTGTGTAGCCATCTGTTTAAACTAGTAATTTTACTGTAAGTTGTAATAAACATATTTGTCACCAGTATCTTGTGTTTTTTTAAATAAGAGAAATTCTAATGTTTTTTCTTGTATGGTCATCAGTGGGACTGTTGCGTGGAGGAAATTCTGTCAACTAGAAAGTTTATTACTTTAACTTTGTTCCCTATGTGTCACTTGTTGATGGTATATTATTGAAAGCAATTACCAAAATAATTATTTTACATTAAATTCCTTCTGCTTTTTGGACAGACACATACTTATCTAAAATTAACATCACTACAAATTTGGTACTTGATTGGTGTACACAGCATCACGTGTGTGTATTCCATCATGTTTGTGACCTTTGTTTTCCATATCCATGTGTACGTAAAGTTTATGTATACAGGCTGACACATCTGTTTAGAAGCTCCTATCACAGCAGAAAACACACATGCGGTAAGTGTGCTTTTCCTTCCCTGTGACAGCATAAGCAAAGGTGCCTGTGGATGGATGTGCTGACAGGTAGTGGAATCACCTGCAACATGGACCTTAAATCATGTTGTTTTCCTCCAGAGAATCAAGCCAGATGCATCTGGACCTGTTTGTAACTTAAACAGATCCTATATAAGGCTATTTTATAAGATAAATGCATGTCTTACAGATAGGAATATGTGGAGGTAAAAAAATTCAGCACACATTTAGTCTCATGGAATATTTGACAAAAAATACAATATTCCTGATGAATTATTCCTCTTAAAATTGATTTATGCTCAGTATAAATTCCTTCTTAGTGAGCTCAGGATACTAGAAATTATACATTTGGGAAGCTTATTTTCTTATTTGACAAAATTTGTCTGAAAAGATCAAAGAAATAGGATTTTATGCATTAGTCTATTATGTTTTTATTAAATTATAAGCAGATATTGTTTATTACATTATTAAGAGTTGACCATTTGAAGGATAAAAAAGAGGAAACCCCGACTTTGTCAGATTGCAGTTCATTGGCTCCTTAAAGATCAACCAACTGATCCCCTGTTAAGGAAAATCAGCTCAGTACAGCCATCGTTCCAGCAAGACAAAAGTATGACTACATGTCAGGGTACATAGAGACAGGTAGCATTGTGTTCATTTTTCAAATGACATAAGAGAAAAAGTTCAATGGCTTTGGTAACACCAGTAGCTCACAACAAAGTATTTGATGAATGCAATGTCACACGGTTTTGTACATGTAAATAAATACAGACAAATAGATGGTGAATATATTGAATGTCAGTTTTTCCTCCTGCTTCCTTTTTTTAAAGAAGCGCTCGAGAACTCAGACCGTGATTGGCTGTTTAAGTGTCCATCATGCTCCACTGCCAGGCATGTTGATGTGTTCTCTCATGTGACACAAACTTTCATTGAGCTTTCTTGTGCAGCCATGAAAAGCCCTGTCATGTGTTTATGATGCCATGCATTACAACTTCCAAAACTCTTTAGTGGTAAACCTCAGCCTGCTGGGTGTAGTCAGACACAAAAATTGTTTGCGTGTCCAATCACTGGTGAAAATTGGATTGTAGGCACTGGCCATATTTTGGGCAGTAGTAGAAATGAATAACTTTGTGCAGGTCATATGTAGCATATATTAATACATGTAGCAAATATATGCACAAACTTATTCCTAATGCTTAACAGACGTAGATCTGGCTTTAGGATTTTAATAATACATTTCATATGCAGATGGCATCTGAAGCATGGCAACTGGTTAATCAGTGCACAGGTACTTGGTAAATGGGATGATTTAATAGTGCCAACTGCCAGAGGTACATGACTGAATGTAACATTTGTGCCAAGCAGGCAAGAGAGGCGAGGCCGAATGTGCAAAAAGGGAGGTTTTAATAAAGAGCAAAACAAAGAACTAACAGAGGAACTAGGGGTTAACAATGTCAAAATACAAATAGGGAAAACCAAACCAAACTACAGACAACAGGGGAAAAACCAATGCTGGGAATTAACAACACTAATTACAAGAACAAGCTTTACAAATGCACACACATACACCTACATTCAACAACCGGCAAAGCACAAACAGACCAGTGAGGTACATAAAGGCAAACCAATGTTAAACGACACAAGGCTGGCAACTAATAACGAAGGAACAGGTTGGAAAGGACAGGCAGAAGGGTGACATCTAGGGGACAGAGGGAGATGTGACACTGAACATAAAAAATCATCTATGGCGCAAGCCCATCACAGGGCACAAGCTAGGAAACATCTTTGATAGGGTTCCAGGGCAATGTCTTTGGATGTGGGGAAAAAATCAAAGCAACTGAAGAAAACCCAAATTAGAACATGCAAACTTAAGTCAGACACACAGGGGGAACATGCACACTTCACACAGACAGTGTCAAGAGCCAGTCTTGCACCCACATCCCTGGAGGTGTGAGGCAATACCGAGTCAGTTATGCTCTTGCCAACACCATCACATACTGTGCACAGAACTTTTGTCCCAGGAGTTTCTCTTCAACTGTGAACTGATGTTGAACATCTCTCATTATATATGTAAACACTGCAGAGCTTGACAAAGCACAGTCTAATGCATCACTCGACCTACAATCTAAAAGATTAGGTTGGACTGAGTATTGGAGAGAAGATCGCTGTGGGCAGAAAGCAGGACTGGATTCTACAGTTTTAAAAAGGACAGGCAAGGGACTGCTTGGTGTTAGGGTGGCATGGTGACACAATACTGTACCACAACATACTATAACTCCTACATCACGTCTGAACATTCTCAGTCATCCAGGTGGAGCTGTCTGGAAGTTGAATCATGTCAACTGGACTTCTTTCTTCTTGACAGGAATGTTTCACTACTCATACAAGTAGCTTCTTCAGCCTGAGTTGAAATTGGTCAGGGACCCCATATTTATCCAACCGGGTGGTTAACTTAATTGGATAGGCTCGTTAGCTGAACAATGGCAGAGTCATTGGATTGTAGATGTCATGACTCCTGCTGCCTATGTCCAATGCAAGAGAGTCATTAAGAGCAGCTAACCTGGTAGATGTGTGAAGTGGTCTTAGTCTTCCTGGGGACTGATGCAAGAGCAGCATGAAAAACAGAAGACAGGTTGAGTCTGAGTCTCAGACACAGAAGTCCACTTGACATGATTCAACATCCGGACATGCTGCCTCACACTAAGGTTGTAAGTTAGATTTGTGCTGTGTGTACATGCCTGTGTGAATGTGTGTGATGTGCGTCCATGAGAAGTTTGCATGTTTTCCCCACTCCTGTGTGAGTGAGTCATAGGCTGAGGATACACGGTTCAGCCAATTTTGTGATTCTGAGATGTCCGTGTAGTGTTTGTTTGCCCTGCGACATACTGGTATTACCATTCAGGTTGTAAACCTGCCCTGTGACCTGATTTTCCCGGGTAACTCCAGACATGCTTTGACCCTAAATTTGATGCCCATTTCTAGAAAGCAGCATTTTCTGTAAAAACTAACTCCAGTGAGTCAAATGTTAATAAAAGCTGGTACTGGTGATCAGCATGTAAGCAGACATGTCAAGTGGCAGAGCTAAAGCAACAAGATGTATGTCATCTGATATTTAACAGACGTTTATATACCTGCTTTCAAACATTTTTTGATTATTCCACAGCTTGAGGTATCGCTTTACAAGATTTTTAAAATTCAGTTCTTTAATAGTCATATAGGGTTTGTGCTATAAAACATGGAAAGCCAGTGTTGTTTTGAAATTATCTGAAAGCTCTCATGCATCTCTCTAAATACATTTTAATGTTGAAGTAAATCGAGCTGTCTATAGCTGCCAGTATACATTGAGGTGAGAGAGAAGTCAGATCAGTTTATGTGAAGGATATACAGTAAATCTGTGATTTAAGAATGGGAGTTTAGAATTGTTAACCCTCTTAAAAATCAGTGACTGAGACAAGTTGATAATACCTAACAATCAAATTAACTTTACCGTAATGGGTAGACTATAATTTTTTGTGTGTTACTTGTTTACTGTGGATAATAGCGAGAAGACAGATTACTATAAATGTATACCAAGTCAGTTAGGTTTGGGCTTTAGAAGAACATGCTGATTGGCTTTGGATGTGAAATTGCTACCCTTGAATCACAGTTCTTTGGCACTAAAGGCAAACATGGGTTTAATGTCAGCTGTAAGTCCCATAAAGTACACCAGTTTTATAAGGGACTAGATTCACTGCAATAATAACTTCTGTCTGAATTATGACTTAATTTTGTTGCGACTGAAAGTGATTAATTGATATGCCATGATTAAACACAGCTAATTTGCAGGAGAAGCGTGCCTACATGCACGTATTACAAAGGAATATGAGATTATTAGTGGAATGATCTATAACGAGCTGTGGTAGAGCCAACGTAAATTGATTACGTAGTCTGAAATGACAAAGTATTCGTTGAAAGGGGGGTTGCTGACCGAGCGGAGGAAGAACGGGACACCGGGCATCATTAAATTGTTGATTTTCTGTGAACACCATTAAACCCCAGTGAAAACTTTTTAACAGTTTATAATTTGATTGAAAGTGAATGTGTGAGTGTTTAAAATTATTTATTTGTATAGACTGTGGATGTGGATTAATATTTGTAAATAAGATGCTGATCCATGTTGATTAAATGTTTAGCCGCAAAGCAGGGCTGGCGGCTTCGCTGGCTGTCTCGGCTGCTCAGGTGTGTGTCTACACAACAGACACATGTGCATGCACCACCACGCTGTTGTCATAGTGACTGACAATTCACATAAGGTTTCCGAGAGCAGCTGAAGAACATTATACAAAGCATTAGAAATTAGATGTACCTCCCGAGGGCCAGAAACTTCTAGCCTGCCAGGTGAGCTGTCGTGGCAGATGTTTGCAAAGTGGTGGGATATGAATGTCAATTTCAAAACATAATACTACTGGAGGGGACCAGCAAGTCAACTCCACAGGCAAAGGAGTCTTGTGACAAATGCTCATTCAAATGGCACAAGTTACAAAAAAGTAGCTATTCTTCAATTCAGCAATGAAACAACATATCACCCATTTGAAAAACAAAAACAAGAACAGGCGTAATGGGAAATGAAAAACACTGCATTTTCCTGAGATGGAATAATCCCTATCCGGTGCCTGAGACATGTACATTTCTGCATTTTTGGACTTCCTTATCCACAGTCTGAGTCTTCCCTGGTTTTCCCAGCAGGCTCCTGTAATTTTGGTGGCTTCTTGAAGGTTCTGCCATATGTCACCATTAATATGTATTAAACCGGTGTTTTCTGGGATGCAAATACATGCACATTCATAAATTGAATTAGGGCATAAATTGGATTACTGCAGATCTTCTGAATAAGAAATCCACCGCTTACTGCTGCGTGACACAGAAATGTTTGGCTGACACTTGTAATGGTGTGGTAAGCGTGAGGCCCCGTGTGAAGCTGATGGCAGCTGAGACCTGTCACTAATGCCACGGTCTCCCCTGCACCTCTCAGCCTGCCTGAACACAGTCATTGCCATGCTTCCGCTTACTCAGAACACTTTGTTCAGTTCTGCACACAGGCTGGACACTGGAAGCATTACAATCATTTGTTACACTGCTACGCAGTTTACACCGAGCTAATGGTTTTAGTTTGAGAGGCTTAACCACACTGAGAAAGAATTAATGTTTGCACCATAATGACATGAGTTTGGTTTTGATAATGGTAATAAAGCTGCAAATGTTTATGCTACTTTAGTTAGTGACAGGAACACAGCATCCACAGTACAAATATCAGATGATGTGCTGGTGTACAAAAACTCAAGCTGACTATGTTAAACAAACATTAGTCTCATACTGTTTCCTAGAGTCAGGGGAGCTGCATTTTCAGTGTTAAGCAGGCAAATGAACATTGAATTTGGTCAGTCAGGTCTCTTTCAGTATAGTACAAATGTATTGTATATATCTGTAAACTGTGCCTTTAGACTAGCAGGGTCACCACAATTACAGCGGGATTGATATTTACCACACTCTTGTGATAAGGTAGTCATACTTTGCAACATTTATTATTTATTCATAATAATAATTTTATTGAATGATTATTTATTTGCAATATCTTTAATAGAGCCAATGTGGACAGTTTTGATGTGTGATATTTTGGTTGGGTACTGAATTTGGTCAAATTGACTTCACCGTAGTGTTGGCTTTTGTTTATTTATCGTGCATCCTCATAGCGGCGGTTTTATCTGTAACAGGAAGTTTGTCTCAGCAGAACCTTGTTTTGATTGATTTTATGGCTTACATCCGCCATAAAATCAATATTATCGCCGTCCCGTAACAGAATGGTAGCGCACAGCAGCGCCTGTACTGCGCCGCTAGCCCTTCCCTGTCCTGGCCGTTGTTTTTCCAGCTGGGTGCGCGATGTACTGCAATTAGCACCACAATCAGGGCGCCGCTCCCTCCTGCGACTCCAAGGTGGAACTCATTTACTTGTAATGAAGACGCTATTAATATTCCGGTATCTTCAGGAAACAAAACCCCGGCTCCCTATCAGCGGCAGGCTAGTAAGTAATTCCTCTGGCAGCCAGCTCACTGGAATGGGAGTCATTAATTACTAGTTTCCATAATTTCCATCCAATGGCCACTCACACACGCTTGTTTCACTTGCTTATGTGTGCCTCCTGCTTGCGCGCTGTTCAAGGGAAATTCGTGTTTCAGCTCGCATACGACTCTGCAAAACGTTGCTCTGAACAAATTAATTCTGTTTGCTAGAAAAACATACTTGACAATAAGCCTTATTTTACCTTATGCATATTTGGTGCAAAAAAAGAAAACTCAAGTTTGCACTTAGTTTCCACACTTATAATTCTGACTATGCTATAAGCAATTTACATCATAATTATATCACAAAAGGGAGTGGGTCGTCCTGATCCTAAAGTGAAAAATAAATATGACACCCTATTTTTGAAAATGTTATTTATATTTTTCAGTCTATGTATTATTTTCAGAAAATTTAATTTTGTTGTACAGTGTGTCAACTTATTTGAAATGCTTTTAGTGCCCTTCTGGTGACTGCACAAAATATCACAGTTCTCTTTTTCAAAAAAGAAAATATTAGGTTGCCTTCACATGTCCCCAGTCCCCACTCTCAAAGTATTTCAGTCTAGTTATTTCACTGTAACAAATT
Source organism: Chitala chitala (assembly GCA_025773905.1). Taxonomy (NCBI): domain Eukaryota; kingdom Metazoa; phylum Chordata; class Actinopteri; order Osteoglossiformes; family Notopteridae; genus Chitala; species Chitala chitala. Next base: position 29,704 of record JABJVR010034411.1, read on the forward strand.
AGGGGGTGTCTATTTGAAGCAGAAGGATGATGTCAAACAGCACAGACCAGCAGAAGACAGAAAGGATGCACCGTCAGCTATACGGTGTCCACAGGAGGCACCCCGAGGCTGACCCCCCCCTCAGCCAGAGAAATGGCAGGCCTGGGCGGTGAAGAGCATCTGCGCTTAATGAAAGAGCAGCGCTTCCAAATATCCCCCCCAAAAAGGAGGTAATGGCCCATACAGGGTAAGAAATGATCAGATCTAGTATCCCATTCATCATTGTCAGGTTGAATGGAAAATTAACAAATCCTCTAATTAAAAGACCTCCTTCTAGGCAGAATCTGCAAGAGTGGGAGGTGTGGGGGGGGGGGGGCTAGCCCCACATGCCAGCTGTATTATATAAACCCCTCCCCAATTCTGCTTGGACCCCCCTGGATATAATTGCATAATACAAATGAATGTGTCTGGCTTGGCAGCAGTTGTTTTGGGCTGACAAGCCTCAGATAGACAGGGGGTGCGTCTCTTTGGGGAGTGTGCACACTCACCATTTGAAAGCTTATGTCAAATGCTCCCTCCGCCTGCACAACAACCCCCCCCCCCTGACTTAACACAGTTCTGCTACCAAACACAATCAAACCTAGCACCACGACAGCTCTTTGGGCGTGTCATGTGCTTCCTGGGTGACGTACTAATGGGACAGGTCACCTTAGTGTCAGGTGTCTTTCTGCGGTTTGTCAAGTCCTCTGTCAGTCAGTTAGCAGCACCTGGTGGGACTGTGATTAAACAACTCCACCCCAGTCACCTTTATTAACCTTTCAGCTGTTTTACCTGGGTGTCTGTGTTTTCTATACAGAAGCTTGCAATTTGAAAAATCAGTTTAATTTCCAAAATAAATCATACAATGTTTTTAGTAAACTGGCACTGATGCTGGCATCAATTTAAATATACACTGTTATATATAAAATTGCACTGTGAAAGACAAATATATGCAAATAGCCTCTTAGGCTCTATTAAACATGTGTTTCTGTCTTGTATGAAAGGAATTGAGTGCTGTAATGATGAATGAAGCATGTGGTATTCGCCATATTGCTGTCAGTGTCTCAGAGAGAGTCAGGAAACCTCAATTTATAGCATCCAAGATCAAATAGACACACCACCCCAGAATCCTCAGCATTTCCTTTCATACCGTGAACAACAAGCAACATCATTAGGTGATATTTTTCTGCATAAAATTTTACTGGGACGGCTGTTATAGAGGCTAAAAGTGCCTGTTTAAAAAGGGCGGAATTCTGACAAGAGTCTTTTAAGGGAAACAAAGGTTAGTCTCCTACATCTATTTACATTATTGATTCTGTAGCATTTACATGATGAAAATGGAGTGCAGATGATGTTTGTCTTTAAACATGATGATGGAGAGGAATGTGTGGATGCAGACATGTGATCATGAAATGAAACGATGTGCTTTGTAATGGGAGGTCGCTACTTTCAGGGCCATGTAGACTGGCCTGTTTTATATTAGCTTCAGTTACAAACAAAGACGGACGTCATGCAGACATTTATTACATGAGACAAAATGCAGGCAGGGCTGAGTGCAGACACCGTCTTCTGTTTACCTGCCATTTCTTGCCTGTTAAAGTGTTACATTTGGGGTTTGTTATACTGGCTCTGATGGTCCTCGTTGTCTGAATGGGATCCACATTTTCTTTTTTAAACGCTTTTACCGTTTCATTCCTGGGAAAGAAGACGAAATCAGTTAATTTGTGCAGAAAATTAACACACTTAAGTGCTCAGTTCACTTGCCAGAGCACAGCTGGGAAACATCATGCTAAATGTTTAGATGCTCTAAATACTTCAGATGTTTAGCTCTTCACTAATGGCTTCCAGGTCAGGACCCGTCCTTCGACAGGTGACCCTGTAATTAATTTTGTAACAGCAAGAGGGTGTAAAAAAGTCTTCTTCTTTTAAAGCACAGCTCAGATTTAACTGCAACACTACTAAAAAGGAGAGGATGCTTTGCTTATTATAATGGAACAAAAATTCTTAAATCCAAGTATTCTGATTAAAATAAAAATAATCACACTGGCCCAGGGTGGGCATATTCCATTTTTGTAGATTTTCTCCAACACCTTTATTTAGTTGCTAATTAGTGTGCATTAGACACACTCATTTGTAATTCAGCACTTGCCCTGAGCATGTCAGACAACAAAGAGTTGCATTTTTCAGGAATGCGTGCTCGGCCAAACGCTGAGCCACGTGCAGAAAAAGAGGAGTCGCATCACGCATGCTGAAACCACGAATGAAGTGCAGCAGATATTTCCTATGCATCGCACCAGCCCCTGGCATAGATCTCACGGTGGCAGCAGCAGGTCTACGGATTGTGGCACAGGAGTTTGTAGCATCACCTCATTTGATAAGAATGCAGCTGCCTGTCAGCCTGCTGAAACTCTGATTTGTATTTGCTGGTTATCTGTGCACTAAGTGAGGGAGGTTTTGTCACAAACAGTAACGGGGTCCTCTGTTTGCTTGTGAGAGACAAAGAAGTACGTTTCATTTTCAGACTGATAAGTAACGCACCCTGTGATGGGTTGAAGCCCTGTCCAGGTGTCCCCTGGCTTGTGCCCTAGGTTGTCTGGGATAGACTCTAAGTCTGGACAGAATAAGCAGTTTGATGGATGGATGGATGGAAAATGTGCAGTTTTTTTTTGTAATCATTTCATCCTTCCCATATTTCAGTCAGCATCTTGTTAAATACAGTGCTGACTGGACCTGATTTACATTAGAGATGTATTGTGCCCAGTCACCCTAATTGTAAATAGCAGGATGTTCTGTCTCAAGGCCAAGTCTATGGAGGAAACAGAAGGGTCAAAGGTTGCCCTTCATGACCTTTTTGCTGCCTTTCCCCACTGAATCCCACACTACAGAATAAAGCCTAACTACGTGTTCACTACCAGCTTTGTTAATTTTGGCCATTTGCCCTAATGAATGCTATGATGTTTACTTGCATGTCTCCTACAAACTATTTGTTTTTATTTTCACAAGCTGTACTAAATATACCTGTGACAGGCATGTGCGTGGTTAGCGTTCATTATGTATCAAGTCTTGTGTACACACAATAACACCTGGCTTTTCTGACACGTCCACAGGCTCAGACTCACCCCGCCCATCCTTCTCCCAGTCATTTTCTCCTGAACACTGAACACCTGTGTTTTGTTGCTGCCACTCCGCAAACCTTTGTGGTAAATGTCAGAGCATGTGCTTCTTGGCTATTGAGTTAGTGTGGGCTGCTGAGAATTCTGGGATTTTTGCAGCGCACATCTTTTGTTAGGTTTTTTGCACATGCACTGATTTTCCTGCTGCAAAACTCTCACCTATCTGTGACTTCACCGATGGATTCTGGACACATAAACTGCATCTGTTTGTCCTGTGTGTTTATTACAGTGCTAACATTCATTCAACAAAAACTAAACTACCCTTGGCTTTCATGTGGTAAATTTTTACCTTCAATTTTGTCATAATTCCCACAAACTTGTAGGTTATAGATCTGAAGCATTTATTCTTTGGCATCATATGACTGCTTGTGACGGTTTTTTTCTTTCAGCTGCTTTTCCTGGGGTTGCATGGACAATTAATTTATGCTAAAATAAAGGTATGAGTGATATCAGCTGTTCCATTTGGCTTCATTGCTTATGTGGATTAGGGAGTAGAGGTTTGTATGGAGTAGCGGGTTTGTGTGAAGCAGGGGTTTGTACAGAGTAGGGGGTTTGTAAGGAGTAGGGGTTTGTATGGAGTACAGGGGTTTGTATGGAGTACAGCGGTTTGTATGGAGTAGGGGTTTGTACAGAGTACAGCGGTTTGTAAGGAGTAGGGGTTTGTAAGGAGTAGTGGTTTGTATGGAGTACAGCGGTTTGTATGGAGTACAGCGGTTTGTATGGAGTAGGGGTTTGTACAGAGTACAGCGGTTTGTAAGGTGTAGGGGTTTGTAAGGAGTAGTGGTTTTTACAGAGTAGTGATTTGTAAGGAGTAGAGGTTTGTAAGGAGTAGTGGTTTGTATGGAGTACAGCGGTG
>JABJVR010034422.1:0-15471 GCA_025773905.1 Chitala chitala
CACACTCCTAAACCTTGTGGACAGCCTTCCCAGAAGAGTTGAAGCTGTTATAGCTGCAAAGGGTGGGCCAACTCAATCTTGAACCCTACGGACTAAGACGATGCCATGAAAGTTCATGTGCGTGTAAAGGCAGACATCCACACACACACATGTCGTCGACTTGCGAACTACATGACTTACGACTGATCAACTTTACGACCTCAACTGTGACTGATGAGTGTTGCCCAGCTGGGCGTATGAGCATATGAAAGTTTTGCCCAGCTCCCGGCAGCAAAAGCAGTTTCATGTGGATGGCACGATTGTTTTGTTGATACAGACAAAACGCAACAACTCAGACAAAGCTCACTATGTTTATGAAAAAATAGACTACCCCGAGAGCTGCCCCAGCTGCAATTATTAAACCAACTGTACTGTAGTATGCAGCATTTTTGCAAATATTTTGCATTACACTAAATGTACTTTAGTATACAGTGTTTGACTAAAACCTGACAAACGCAGCCCCAACTGACGACATCAGCAATTATCATTACACAGTTTAATATATTTAAGGTAATTTTTGCACGTCGGCTTGCGACCAAATCGAGTTATGACCGGTTGGTCAAAACTGATCGCGATCGTTAGTTGACGACGACCTGTGTATAAAATATATACTATAAATAAATGTTATTTCACCTGTAATCAATACTGATCTTACGGACCAAAACATCTCCTAAACATATGAAGAATGTAAAATAAAATGTGATTAAAAGTATTGTGTGTGCCAAGCTTTCAAAAGATTATCCAGTAACTTGATTCATTATAATATAATTACAGTATGTCAGTGCTCAATGATGCACCATATAAAGCTTCTCCCAGTTTATCAAGAGAGCCCTGGACCGTGTGGTAAATAAATGTCATTGTCACAGGGTGACGTTTAAAAAAGAAAAAAAAAATAATAATAATAAATTTAAACATGAAAAGACAGCTGCTTCTAACCTCCAGGCTGGACGGGTGCAAATGGAGGTTCCGCATCAAACCGTCAAGCTCATCGAACCTCTTCAGTACGGCCTGCACCTCTGAATGCAGCTCTTTGTACTCTGCGTGCTGATCCTTGAAGACCGCCTTATATCGCTCTCGCTCTTCTTCCGTTCTGATAGAACGATACTTCCTACAAGAATGTGTAAAACCTACAATGTCAACATCTAGTCAATGAACAACTGCATACAATGGATATGGAAATAAAGCACAATGCAATCAAATTAATAAATTTACCCATTTATATAAAAGGAAGTAGGGACCCATTTTGAAGTAGATTATTATACCAGGTATTTGTGGCTTATTGAATGATTCCAACAGAATAACAGTTTAACAAAAATTTTATTAACTGAATTTTTGTTAAAGTATCTAAGATGCTATTGTAAAATTCAAAATTTCATTCCGGTGCATGTTATGAAATGCGTGGAACTGATAAAATTGTCATAGTTCTGCTTGGGACGGACATGCAGATGCACAACCATAAATACTTCACTGACTGTGGACCAGTTACTGGGACTCACTCAACATAGTCAGGCAAAAAGATGGGTTTGGGAAAGGGTTTTGAGGACCGGAACTCTGGCTGACTCTTCTTGGTCTGAGCCTGCTTTGGCACTGGAACTTCAGAATCTTCAAAAACCTGGTTTTAAAAATGTGAATAATTTCCATAATTTTCCATTCATTAAATTTTCAAAAGCACGACTTGACAAGGGTGATCGTAAAAAATTGCATATTAGAACCTGTACAGAAAGGGGAAAAAAATCCTTACCATCGGTCTTGGAGTTGAATATGCGACCACCTAGGGGAGAAAAATGCAGATAATTTGACTGATACATCAAAGTGAGCAACAAATTTAAAACTTGTATATCTATCAAATAACTAATTCCAAGCAGAGCAACAGTCAATCTTTCCTAGGTGAATAAACTTGAAAATAGCATGTAATAATCCAAATCAGCCACCACAATAATAAAATATATTTTCCATTTTGATAAAAAAAAAAAAAAAAAAGTCAATTTATATTTTTTGTTTTCAGAATTTCATATGTACCACTGTCTATGATAAACTATACTCATCAGACATTGATGCAAAAAGAAAAATAATGGAATGTGTATCTGAAATAGGCTCACCTCTCTATTGTACTCTTCCCTACGAAGCCGGGCAGCTTCATGTCTTTGAAGCTTAATGCAGACAATGGCACCGACCAAATACACCAGTGTGATCAAAAAGAGAAATATGATTGCAGCGGTCTGGCCTGGCTCAGTACGGCAAAAGCCTCCGCTTAAACCGTTGTTAAAATAGGGGTAGTAGCAGAGCCCTCCGCGGAGAGTATCTCTCACATACACAATAGCTGCCGCCAAATATAGCACAGCCAGAATCAGGTTGATGGCAAACTCTGTGAGCGGCCACCAGCCAGTATCCAGGAGGACAGTCCGGTAGTACATGGTCATGCCCAGTACGAGCAGAACCACAGTCATCAACCACGCTAGACCTGCAACAACCAGGACAAACGGAGTCTGGGGTCCTGTGTAATAGGTCCCGCCAGCACCACCAGCACCACCGCCACCGTAGCCCCCATAACTGCCGAAGCCCCCACTATACATTCCCTGGCCCATGTATCCGCTGTATGACTGCGAATAGCCAAACATGTTGTACCATTCGTTGTCCTTGTAAATGTAGGCACACACACAAGCAAAAACAGCTGCACCGAACAACAGCTCCACACAGCCCAGGATGCGTAACAGTCCAGCCCAGGTCTTCATGTAGCCGGTGCTCTGCCGGTACTGCGCCATCCTCTCCTCATACGTCAATGCTGTGCGCACCGATCGTCCGTCGGCAGTGTTTGCAGTGCCTACCAACACCATGGGGTCTAGCTCTTTTTCCTGGGAATGGGAGCTTGCGTGTGTTGAATTGTGCTGATCCTGGAAGGATTCAGGACCAGAACTATTATTGGCAATGACGTTCTTCTCCAACTCAGGAATGAACCTTGGCTTGTTGTTTTGTTTGCTGCCCTGAACAAAGTCCTTCACAGAGCTGGGATTGAAGTGCCGACTTGGTTTAACATCAGTGGTATCCAGATAGTCCTCACTGTCGCTTGGGTAGAATTCAGGCCCCAATGGGAAGTGTACCGGTGGTGGAGGTGATGGAAACGGGCTTGAGTCAGCTGTGTGCTCAAAGCCCAGGTTTTTCTCCGGAGGTTCAGGGTCACTTTCTAGCCACAATGGGGCAGCAGAAGTGTCACTCAAATACGGGCCTTGTCGAATCCGATCAAAGCGGGCTGATGACCCGCCTCCAGAAGACATGAGGACTGCTCTCAACTCTACAGTTAATGGCAAAACACTACATTTATGAGCCAAAGGGTACTCATTTTTCACTTTTATTCTATCATAAACATAACACACCTACAACTTATGTCACTGAAAGACTGACCTCCTGCGGTTCACAGTAGCAACTCTAAGTTAAACCGTGTTTATTGCATACATATATGAAAGGGGAACTAACCAGCCATCACAGTTTGTGAAAGCACAAACTCACGGATCAGATTAAACAGTTTACCAAATGCCTCGGTTTAAATACAGTTCACTGAATATCGTCAAACATTATCATGAAGTACAACTTCTCGTTAGTTGTCTGCATCCACTTTTCTCAATGCTACACTCGCTTGTTGTTCTTTCGTACAATAACAGACGTTTCTGTTTGTTTTAGTCACGAAAACCTGCCTTGATTTACGCTAATCAAAATAAGTATACCGTATTGAAAACAATATTTAGACAATTAAAACTGAATAAAAATAAAACTTTAGAACTACACACATGCTAAAGTATAGCTAGTCAAGTACTCTTGTGCAAAAATCATTTAACAAAACAAAAACGTCTGAATAACTTCAAACTATTTTACGACGGAATAATGCGCATCTATATCAGGCGTTTAAAGTACAATAATCATACGAGTATCTATCACTTAAAGAAGTAAAAAGGTAACAAACATGGAATCTTGCGCTACCAAAACAATCACGTTTTAAACTTCACAAAAGCACAGTAACAATACATACTGCAGTGCTACTAGTTTGTAAACTACTAACAGTATTAGCAGGTCTTTTCTGATAATTCGTATTTTTTCAGCAAGAGTTTGACAATACCTGACGTCGGAAAGGGCGTTATCGGCTTGTCCGTCAGTCATACTTGTTACCTGTAGAGGTAACGTGATCACGTGACCCGCCCTGGTCCTATCATCAGGAAGACGCTAACATGACCACGTGACATTGTCCTGAGGCCTATCTTCTTTACTGAGACATAACTATATGGGCTGTGGTGGGTTGGCGCTCCGCCCTGGGTGTCCCCTGCCCTGCGCCCTATGTGCTCTGGGATGGGCTCCAGGCTTCACCGGGACCCTCACCAGGAACAAGCGGTTAAGATAATGGATGGATAACTATATGGGAACATTGTGCTGTACATTAGATTTTAGAACTTTTTACAACTCTGTAGGTGGTTTAATAACATTTTATTGCAATTTATGTGTGGCACAAAATAGAGCATTATAGTTTGACATACTATAGGGCAGTTAAAATGCATCTTAATCGAACCCCAAAATCTGTAAATCCATAAAATACTTATCACTGGCTTGTAAAACTCAAACGTAACTAATCACTGCAACAGCTGGAAATTGCAGCTATAAAAACAAACATTCAACAGAGTTCTAAAACGTATCTAAAAATCATGCCTTCCAGTAGAGGGCGGGCCCGTTCGCAAAACTTACGTTATGACGCACTTTTGAAAAAAAAATTTAAATAAAGGATAACACGAAATATTTTAATTCAAAATATTATTCATTTCAAAATAAATCTTCATAAACTGAAAATGCAACAAAACTTTATCCTATGGTCACTAACTCAAAAGAAAAATAATCCATTTGCTCTCTGGAGGACCCCTCCTTTACTCATACTAATGTGGCCTCAGGCAAAGCACTCTGGCCCTAATCTTTGGTCATATAGCTTTTCCCAAGTAAAACATTTAACTGCCCCTGAGATGATAATTGGAGCACAAATATCTGAATCAAAATTCTGCTTGATTTAGACTTAATCTTGTACACTTTTGACAGCACTTATTGTTAGCTAGATTCCCAGATATTGACTGACCTTATTTTTAAACATGCAGGTGTATGCTTACTCATTTGTAGGTCACTTTGCACAAAGGTGTCTGCTAAATTAATAAATGCAATAACTGTATTGGTGTAACATACCTTTTTGCCAACCCAAGTTCTTCTCAAATATTAATGGTAAATCTATTTTCAGTCAACAATTGATGGGATGCATGTCAAGAAAAACTATTCATAAAATCTGATTGCATTGTGCAACTCATTAAAACTGAGTTTATTCCAATGTGAATGACAGACACATACACCTCAAAGTATTTTGTGAAACTTTGCCACAGATGGTATGAAGCACCCAAAGATGCATTTGTACATAATCTTCAATTATTATCCTTTATCCACTTTTCCACCCACTGAACAATCTGTTCCAGATTGTTTTCCAGGTCTTCTGGCTTGTTGCTGGGCAGCTGGTGAACAATCTCTTCTCTATAAGCCTCCATAGCTTCCTCATAGATGGTTTGGAAGATCTCACATTGGACATTGTCCTGAAGCTTTCTCCCTGTGTATCCCCTGTAGAGAAACAATTTGTTTACAAAACCTGTTAGCAGTGGTTTAAATCTTGTATTGCATAAATGCCAAAACATATTCCTGGACAATTTCACTCTTAATATGGAAATAAAACATTACAACAAACCTGTTCTCTAGACGAGTGTAGAGTTCAGAGTTATCAGTGCGCAGTACAAAGACAATATGGAACCACCGCTCAGGAAAGAAGTCACAGCCATGATAGTCCACTATCACACCTCCTTCACTCATCCTGTCCTCCATCTCATCCACCACCTGTGGCATAAATAAAAACCCAATCTAGACAACTGGCAAACACCTTTTATTTAGCGCACAGAATCATTTTCTTTGTAAAGATATAAACATCCTCCTGTATTAAATGTCTAAATATTACAGAACACATGTTCAGTATACAAACAGGATAAAACAAATCACAAAAATTCAATGGTTATGACTATTGTTATTCATATATATTTTTTACATATATAATATTGTTATAATAACAAAAGCATTAAAGTGCCCTTATAAAATGAAGTCCTCCTGGAGAGTCACGTTATCAGCTGCATTGCACTCCTACTCACTCTGTCCTCATCCAGCACCGGACACTGATAATCCTCGTCAAAACCGTCATACAACTGTCCTGAATAATAAGACAGTATCATTCATTTTTGGATATGCATAAGAAAATTAACATCACAAAAAAGTTGAGGCCTGAATCTTACAGGATAATAAATCAGGTTACACTGAACGTTGTTTTCTAAATCCGTTGGCCTTAAAAACACACAAGTATTACCTTCTTGCGCCAAGTCACCCACGTTGATGTAAATTAGTCCTGTTCTCTGAGCCAGTTCCTTTCCTAGGGTCGTCTTTCCTACACCGGGAGTTCCTATTGGGAACGTAGGGCACAAATCTTACTCTCGAGAAAACTAATACGGTGAATAAAATTTCCAACACTACACCATATAGTTGGATTAAATCTCATAGATGTACAAACTATATCAAAACACGTTCCAAGTTAAAACCCCATATCCTCATAATACAACGAACGAAAACTCGATGACACATGTAAAACTGAGCAGTCCCAACGCAACTTTACCCAACTTTAGTAAATAAACGCAACTAGCGACTAACCATTTCTTAAGTCAAAAAAACTGAAATTCACCAACATATAAAACTACATACTATTATAATTACAAATTATATAAACGTCACGTGTCACCTGTTAAAAGAACATTTGGCTTCTTCATGATTTTCATCACTCCACGTGAGTACAGCTGATAGAACGGAAAAAGAAGCCTAAAAAACGACCCGCTATAATTCGGCTACTGTTAGTTATTTTCTAAACTGATGAAAACCAGTTAATGAAAAACTGGCAAAATTAAGAACCCGAGGAACAGAAGAGTATAACGTATTTAAAGTAATCGGGAGAAAACGGAGTAAGGAAACCTAATTCTTAACTGTGAAATCCTGAACGCACAATTTATACGTAGATACAAAGCGACGCTGTTTTCACGCATAGAGATTATATAGATAGAGAGGACACATCCCTTGTAGAGTAGAAAGGTAAAATATTTCTGCAGGCCCTTCACACCCTGGACATAAATTGATTGAACCTCTCATCTGTGGCTCGTGTTACAGAACGCTGTATGCAATAATAACACAACTATGTAAAAATCAGTTTTTTTTTCCCTCACGCCATCTTTCTTATTAATAATTAATTTTTACACTTTTTTTTCAAGTTCTATTGTAATTACTGTGAACGTAATCCTTACATATAGTATATCTACCTTTCTGTGTTGTATAGATATCTACAAATAGATTTTCGTTTTTGCAGAATATGTTGTTGCTTAACGAAAGCACTTTGAGAACCACTGAACCAGAGACAAATTCCTTGTGTATCATTATAATTGCCAAGAAAGTCGATTTTGATTCCGACTTTTCACTATCTCAGATTTCTAGGTTTTTATTTCCCCAACGTGGTACATCTTAAGTGGAAAGAAGGGCAGTTTCACGAAGTTTCAAGTAATACGATCTTTCCACTTAAGAGAGATATGTGAGAGATAGGTAATACATCAGTGTATTATTAGTTTGAAGGCAAATCTAGAATTATACGGACAAACGGAATTTATTTTTTAGATAAAACTAACGTGTGGTAAATAATGTTTAGTAACATATGCGAAGATTGACATTTTTAATTTTGTTATAATAATATAAAAACAATTACGTAATAATATAATTTCAAATATTCAGACTATTTACATATTGTAATGCCGGTGCAATGTTTCGGCGCTGCTGTTTCAGTTTATTTAAGACAACGAGTATGAAATAGCCATGCGGCGAAGGTGGACGAGAGGCGTTGTTCAGTTTGTTTGTTTTTTTTTTTTGAGTATGGGAGGTAGTCCTGCCACGTCCGGCTATGTTAAAACTGTAGTTTCGTTTGGGGGAAATCCTGAAGAGAAACGCTACTTCTGGAAAAAAATTTTCATTATTAAGACGGCGGTATAATTATTTTGATGCCAACAAAATAGTTACTTTGACTGCTGATGACAGTAAGGTAAGCAGATGGCAACTGTTCGTACGCATGTGTTAAAACAAATACAAAGTTGTTTGTGATCTTAAACGTATTTGCTCATTTTAACTGTGATCTTTACGTTATAGCTGGAAAAAACTGGTTAAGGTTAAAATTGCGTTTGCGTGTTTTTCTGCGTATAATCCTTAAATTGTACAACTTTTAACACGCGAGTTTAAAAGAAAAGACGTAAAATGTCTTTTACAATGAAATTGCGCAGGACTGTCTTGGAAACCATCCGTTGTGTGGGGGCAAATTTGAGTTAGCTGAAAAACCTTCTTGAGTGAAATACTACGATTAAAGGGTCTCTTTAAATGTAAAGTCGAAGCACACCTTACTAGTATAGTACATGAAAAGCTCTTCCCACAACAGAAACTAAAATGAGTGTGTAAATTACAGTTAAATGCAAATGCCACATAAATTGAAACACGATACAAGTTGAAGTCAACGCGATTTATTAGTCATACGGCTTCCAATTAAATAAACATTTCTTTTGCCTGTGCATGGCTGCATACTGTAACAGACCGGGGAAGCGAGCGGGGCTCGATCTCGGGTCGGCCGTACCCAGGGGATTAGCCCGTTTAGCCAAAGACGGCTCCGGGAGCCAATCGGTCTCTTGTCCTCAACCTCCGGTGTGACGTCACCGTCCATGCAGCCAACCTGACGCCACTCGCGGTGATCGCTACACTGCACAACCTCGCCCTCTCTCCAGCCGAAGCATCTCGTTCGACTCCTAACACCAGTGTAACGGACCGAACTCGAACTCAGGTCGCCTGCACCAAAAACAAGGGATTAGACCGTTTAAGTAAAGACGGCTCAGGGAGCCAATCAGTCTCTTGTCTTCGACCCCCCGGGGTGACGTCACCGTCCATGCAGCCGACCTGCCGCCTCCCGCTGCGGTCGCTACAATATCATGGCGTTTCTTTTACCAAATATTTTCAAACTAGAATTAACGTATCTGTCTTAACATTGTCGCAAGTGTTATTAAACATATTGTAACAGCTTTAGCTAGGCTTCAGGACAGGACACAGAGTAGAGTGGCCTATTGATCGTTTTATTAGCTGTCCTCAAAATGACACTTAGGCAGATCGTAAGAACACAATCACCCAAACCACATACACCAGGGAACTGGGGCAAGGGGTACATTCATGCTCTCAGACACACCCAGAGTGGGGCACAGCGATTTTACAAGGAATGCCGGGAAGATGCATAATCGCCCTTTCTGGCTGCTGTACATTGGCCGCGGCACCGGTGTTACGATATAATACTTTGAAAAATGCAGCCATGAGTCCAGTTAATCTTCATATTTCAGACAAACTGAAGATGCAAGTGGTTGGAGAGCGAAGTGCAGACACACTTAACGACTGGCCTGAAGATGACATGGCAGAGGGTGACCTCGGAGATGGCCTGGGCACAAAGCCTGGTGCTCCATACGAGCCGAAGCCCAGGGCGCTCAGTGGCGACAGAGGGGATGCCCTGCACCTAGGCCCTTCAAAACCGCTGCCAAAGCGCAAAAGTGACACTGGCAGCGCGTCTTTCTCGTGGACGTCACGTGGATCCCGGTGTGGCGTGCTTCAGCATGAACCAGAGCACGAGCTACACTGTCCTGCACAAAGACTCACTGACACTGGTTTGTAGGCGCCTCTTTAAGAATGTAGTAATCCTTTGTTTGGTGTGAGTTCTCAGTACTTCTCCAGCGTAAATTTAAAATTATATTTACATTTTTTTTGTGGTAAGAGATACTATTAGGAAAGGTTCATTGTGATGGCAAAGTTAAAACTTTGCCTTATTAAATTAATGGGGTGAATCTCCCCATCTGTACCTGTTGCCACGCCAAGTTTTAACTGACTCAGCCCTAAATTAAGCATTCAAATAACAGCATTTATAAAAATAAAATTCTTATTCTGTTGATGATCTGAGTGCTTCTGTACTGGTATTGTAAATTATTCTCAAGTCTTTTACTTTTTAAAATATTAAAGTAACAGTGAGTGTAAGGTCAGATCCACATCACATGCTGAACACTTTTTATGGGAGTGCAATGAGGCGTATTTTTTTTCTGTACAACTTTAGAAATAGTTATTTACACAGTCTCTGGCAAAGTGTACATTCAGTCACTGAACAAACACACACCCAGGCAGGTGTCACTACTCACTTTCTACTTTTGTTCTTGCTTAAATTTTTTTTTCTTATATCAAACACAACAGCGAGGACATTTTGGCAGGTTTTAGTTACTGTTTTTTACAAGTTTAAATGTGAGTACAGATTGTATACCTGACATAAGCAGCGTTTCCTGCTGATGTATGACGTACATTTAACATGGTTTCACTTATTTATTTTCCATTACACAGGCCATAAATGCCATTCTCTTAGGGTGTTTTTACATCTGTCTTGTTTAGTTCAATTGAATCAAATTCTGGTTCAGTTTCCCCCATTGGTGCAGTAGTTTTGGGCAGGTCTGATCAGGGCAATTGCACTCGGGCGCGGACCAAAACAACCACATCGAGACTCTTTACTGTATGTGGTCTCTGCCCGGTCCAAAACAAAACTGCAGCGGTTTGTTTGTGGTGTGAACGTGATCCGACTTCAATCTGGCTCAACAAAAAGGAGTACGCTACAAGTTTTAGTTAAGTGGTTCCCTTAGCCAGGTGCACTTTGCATGTTGGGATGCGGCAGTGCTCAAATGAACAGTTGAAAACATCTAGCGCTAGCAGCAAGCAGGACAATGAAGCCCGGTTTCACCTGGACAAGCAATGAGGTGCATTGCCTTCTTGATATTTGGGAAGATGAGAACATCTGTCAGATCCTACAAAGGACTCAAAAAAATACTGAAGTGTTCAAAATGTTCAGTCAATGGTTTAAGGAGAAGTGGTTTGTTTTTGTCTGCAATGGTGTGTAAAAGTGAAAAAACTAAGGCAACAGTACAGGTAATTATCTCAGTTATGAGCAAATGTGAATTGTGCTATGTCTCCATGTTGCAGAACAAGTTTCTTTCACAGGACTATCCACTAGTACAGAACACGGATCTTCTACTTCCTAATGCTGCTTCTTCATCTGTTTTTCATGTGATTTTTTTTAACATACAGGGCCTCTGGATGTGCACTCAATACAATGTGTGACTTTATGTTTTATATTAAGTAATGTCCTCCCCCAGGATCACATGGTGACCTTTCTGTTGTGGAACTGAAAAACCGACTGCAGGAAGTTTCAGAGGTGAAATGAGAGTCCTAATTACAGTGCACTCAAAGCCCATTTCTCTGCTTTGATAACTTTTTTGTCTCTTTGTATAATGGGTCAATCAAATATAATTGTGTTTATAACATGGAAGAAAACATATGATGTATTTTTCTTACATATTAGATAAAATGCAGGCATGTGCATTTGCAGGGGTGATATTTATTAGCAATGTGCCTAAGAAATTAGTTTAAGGGCTTTCATCTGTTTCTATCCTAAAACTGTTATACATTTCTGTTCAGATTGCATGAAGCAATTTAGTAGTAATGTAACCAAACTATTTTCAATGTTAAGAATGGAAAGTGTGAATTTGTAGGTAGCAGGGTAAGAAAGTACATAACGTTTGTACAAGGATACATACAAATGAGTCATTTGCACAGAAATCAAACTTTGCTAAATTTATGCTTGCATGAAGTTACCACAAACATAATGCTCACTTGGTTTGAAAACCTGCTGTACATATCTTTGTAGTATAGGTATAATTTTGTTCATGCTAAGGTAACTGCAGGCGATTTTTCTTAATGTGTAAAAATAATATATATGTACCAAGCAGGGTTGAAACTAGACCCTTTTTGGAAGGGGGGGGGGCTTTAGCCCCCATTCACATTATTACCACCCAGGAATGCTTTAATTCATTTCAGTTCAATTCAGTTTGTTTTTATATAGCGCCTTTTACAACAGTGTACCTCAAAGTGCTTCTTATTCTTATCCATATCCATATCCATAACTACACAAGGCATAGATAGCAGCTTAAAGTAGCTAAAAGTTGTAAGTTCAGAGCATTCTAGACTTGTTGAATCATTGCACAGAACCATTGACAAGTCAGTCCATGAAAAGAGTTAAATGGCATTTGCATTTTAAATAAGGTTTAAAATATAATAATTTCTTTTTATTCCCTGCACTCTCCAAAAGGGTGAAATACTAAAATTGCCCCTGGTAACAAGTGATCCTGTAACTGTGATCTCACCTTTACATATTGTGTTTGACGTGTCTTTTAGATTTAAGATTTTATTAAATTACTGCCTTGTACATCCCCATGTGCACAACAGGAGGTAGAAATGTTGCGCTGCGAGCTAGAGGCCACACAGCGCCACCTGGAGGGCAAACACGAAGCCCTGAAGATACTGCAGAGTCGGGTATGCCCTTCTCTTGCTCAGAAAGGCCATTTTCATATCAAGCAACTATAAGGCATCTAATGTCTTTACTTGGTCTTGAACTTGTGCTGTCTATGTCCCTCTCCCCAACATGCCTTCAAAGGCTGTGTTTGACAAAGCAACCAGTCACACCAAGATTTTACTGCAGAAGAGCGAGGACAGAATTAAAGCCTTAGAGAAGGTAATGGACCATGTGAATTACCTCTTGGACTAGAGGGATGTTTGTTTTCCTTGGTAATTAAAGGACTACAACATCAGCTTTTTTGCTGTATGTGTATAGAGAAAATGTTTTTTTGTCCAAGAAACCTGAACTTTTGTCATAAACTGCAGCACACTATGGTTTATGAAAGAGCGGGTATTCTGCAGTTTTTCTTCTGTGGCTGTGTTTGAATCCAGTCCTCATCACTGTGTGTATGTGTGTGTGAGAGCGTGTGTGTGTGTGTGCGTGTGTGTGTGTCCATCTGTCTGTCCGTCTTCACATTCATAGATTCATAGTGTTTTACCCTGTCCTGTGCCCTCCTTCAACTGAACTATCATATTGATTTTATGCCATACATCATTACATACTTCTTCCAGCACCACAAAGTTATCTTTGATGAACCAGTTTTGCAATTGGTAATACTTACTAAATTGACTATACACTTTCACAGAATAGTCCATTAACATTGCACTTTTAAAAGAGTACTTAATGTGCACAGTAATAGTATTCACATGTTTTTCTTCCTAGGAAGTAAATGCTTTGCAATGGGAAATTGCCTTCAACCAGGAGCAATTTACGAACTGTGAGCAGTCCTGGAAGGAAAGGTTTGAAAGGTACACTTAAATATTTCCAGCTGTTGGGCACTACAATTGTGACTGAAACACTTCTATGACATGCACCTTTGACGAAGCAAAAGAAATTGGGTTAAGGGTACAAGTGAGCGTGTGTGTTTTACATTGTCAGGATGAGCACGGAGAATAAGGCATTGAGGGACACAGTGGATGAGAGTGCAAAGGAGGTACAGGAGCTGAGAGCAGAGAATGCCTGTAAGTGCTTTTACTTTTTTAATAATTACTTTTTACCCTTTTAATAATATCCTTGTAATGTAGCTTTGTTTGGTGTGAGTACTAACCTGCAGATATTATAGAAGATAGAGGTGAAATAGCAACACCGTAGCATAGTACACCCAAATATCTGAATAGATGTTAAGTAAAATGGGCCCGTGTGTATTATTTATAGTGTTATGTTCAGTTGTTTATTTTTTCCCCCTATGTTTGTTTTTGCAGCCCTTAGCCAGCGATGCCTAGAGCTCATGTCTTTGTTAACTGCTCAAGAAAAGAGGGACTTCCAGGGGTCATTACCTACTTCCAGCACCTTGGGAAGTGAAGGCACTGCATTAGAAGTAAGATGAATGGGGAACATGAGGCAGGAGTGGGACACAGCATGCTACATACTATACTGCTATAATTAACATTACAGACGTTAAATTGGTTAATGCTTTTTAAATTATTGCGTTCCTGTCACTTGGTCTTTCCCCTTTAATCTTCACTGAATTTTAAGGTTATAAATGCTTTAAAGTTTCTTTCAATGAGCTGAAAAGAGGTTCAAGTTTGTGAATGTTTAGATCTCTTCTAAAGCTGAATTGATTGAATGTGCCCAGCAGTGGGCTCTTTCCTCTGGTCAGGGGCCTCCAGTGCGATGTGCCTTGGTGCCCACTTGTGCCTGTTTGCACCCTTCTCTCCTGCTCAGCTGGCTGTGCTTGGAGCTTGCTGCTGCAGCTCCAGTGCAGGAGATGCCTGTCCCTGTGCCAGGACCGCAGCCGCCAGCCGCAAGCAGGTGCTTCAGCTCAAACAGGAGGTAGAGACCTGCGGGGTGCTGCTCGTTGTGTTGGGGAAGCTGCCTTGGTTTTGGTGCTGTGCACAGCTGCACTCATGAGCGCCGACCGTTCAGTGGATCACGTGTCCCTTGTTCCTCAGGTGGAGGTGCAGACGATGAGGAGGGAAGAAGCGTATGTGATGGCAGACGCCTTCCGCATTGCCTTTGAGCAACAGCTGAAAAGGAAGAGCGAGCAGGTCCTCCGACTTGCTGGGAAAGATCTCAAGGATGACCCACGTGACCACAGAGGGGAAGGTGAGTTGCAGTATTAAACCCTGACACTGAATAGGGTTATTTTGCATGAAAATATTTATTTAAAATAAATGTGTGTTATTTGATCTGCAGGTAAGTTACATGGCATATCTGTATTTGTTATACTGACTGATAAAGTTCACCATCATAAAGATGGGGGCAACCTTTTTTTTTTATCCAGTGATTGCTTGCTAGTGTGAGTTTGTGTGTGTTGCAGTAATGTGGGCATGTATCATATAGATCTGCTATATCAGCATGTGGGGACATCAGGTGAGTGTACTGATGTTGTACCTGTCAGCCTCTGTGCAGCGAGGGTCCATCGCTTTGGCTAAGAAGTTGAGAGGAATGCTGCAGTCCACGGCTGAAGGAAAGATTTCACATGACCTGGCAGAAACGCTCCATCACCTAGTCGACCTGGTCAGCCACATTCATTACTCAAAATTGGATAGTCTGAGGTTGGGTGACAGCTGAAGTGTTTTTTGCTTTCTTTTATAGAACGTGCTTTTTTTCCTCATAATGTTGGCTTGTGTTGAATGTGGGTGTCCATTTTTGCTTAATAGTACCTCCCCTGATTAACTGGCATGAAGATGTTTTGTATACTGAAGTTAATTAAATTAACTGAATTAATGATGTTTTTTTTCTACATTCTGACGTATTGGAAACCTGCTTGACAGCAACTCACTGAGAATAGACAGCTCAGTTGTGTCACCATAGTTGCTAACTGAATAGACAGATAAGTGGTTGGCTTG
>JABJVR010034422.1:15571-33745 GCA_025773905.1 Chitala chitala
TTTGCTAACTGAATAGACAGTTACTGTAAGTGGTCGCCATATTTGCTAACTGAATAGACAGGTACCGTAAGTGGTCGGCTTGTTTGCTAACTGAATAGACAGTTACTGTAAGTGGTCGCCATATTTGCTAACTGAATAGACAGGTACCGTAAGTGGTCGCCATATTTGCTAACTGAATAGACAGGTACTGTAAGTGGTTGCCATATTTGCTAACTGAATAGACAGGTACCGTAAGTGGTCGCCATATTTTCTAACTGTCAGTTCCTAACAGCTAAATGACAAGGAGGAGGCCCTAGCGCACCAGAGGAAAGTGAGTTACATGTTGGCCCGAAACACTGAAGAGCTGGAACAGCGACTGTCCCAGCTTACAGCTCTAGACTCTGGAACGTTCACTCGGACTCTCTGGAAAAACGCTGGTCTTTGTGAAGACAACGGTCCCCAACTCTACAGACCTCCTTACAATCAAGATCCTCTGGAAGCTAAAGCTGATATCCAGAACTGCCAGCCAGTCACAGACAAAGTACCCAAAGAGACCCTGGGAACTGACTTTGTTGGTGGAAAAGAAGATTGACACTGGCATTAAAAAGTTTTTTTTTCCCGAATCTTTCAAAAACTAAATTAACTAGCATCATTTTACATCTTTTTATGTGAAAGAGTTTAAAAGTTTTCAAGTACAAGGTAAATCTTTCTGTGTACTCTGTCCTCAATTTTAAGAAGATGAAGAGCAGCTTTTATTTATACAAAGTTAAGACCCAGGAAGTACTGAGCAGTGTTGTAATTACAGCAGATAACTTAATGTTAAAGAAGAGTAATGTACTGTAATGAGAAATCTCTAACTGAAGTAAAAATACACATTTTTATTTATTTTTTTTTTTTAGCGGTGGCATAGTTACAAAACCTGTGCACTTTGAATGTTTTTAAAGAGGTTTTTACTTGTATAATGTGAAATCATCTTGCATAAAGTACATACTAATTAAAGTATCTGGCACTTGTTTGTGAATTTCTGTTTCATGGAAGTGCAACGTGTTTTCATTGCTCCCAATTACTTTACCATCTCTCAGTCATGTTCCTTAAACTGTTAAAACATGTTTTTGTATTATCTTATAAATTCTCCTGGCATGGCTAGAGTTTTAAAAATGTATAGCTTGTATCAATACATGCTGGGGACATATCCATGTTATTTTTTGTATTTATTGACTAATAATTTTACAAACGCGACAAGTGTTTGAGAAGGGGTCTACATATGACAAAATAAAAGCCAGTAATCCTAATAAGACCTATTTATCTTTAGTTCGGTTAAATATATGTAACAAAAGTATATGTTGGGATATATCAGATTTTCGTTGCACAGAAAATTACGAGAAACCTGCTTTTAATCAAATACCGTAGACGCGCATATTTGACTATATCTGTACTACATTTCCCATGAGCCTATATCAAGGAAGCGTATTAGCTGGTCTAAATTGTGCTTGATGGCCGCATTTTTGTCGTTCCGGCGTGGATCGAATTTCGCAATTATTCTTGTGTTCGTTGCCGTAACGTGGATATTTTGGAGGGTCAAGTTGAGGACAGAAATCATAACAGGTCTGCATTAGTCCTTGTAATTGCAGCTAACGTTGTTTGTTTGCTGCGATCATACTTCATGCAAGAAGTTTGTCATTGCAGTGCCTACGTCTCATTTATTATAAAGTAATCAAACGTGATAAATGATTATTTGTTTGACTTACAGCTATTTTAATCTTTGTTCTAATTATAGTTAAACTAAAGTTTTACTACCGTTGTATGTCCATGCTGAGACAGGTCGCAAATCTATGTGTTTAATTGCTATTCATGCTTGTGACAGTTTATGTACGGATGGATGACCAAACGTTGAAGTACTTTCTCATGAAAGGGAAAATAGAAAATGAAGACGCAGCAGGTGTCTTGTGGTATCACGCAGCCAACAGCAAATCTAGAATAGCTGATGGACTGAAAAGTAAGTAATATAAATAAGCAGATTTGTTAGCCTATTCGTTCTGCAAAACTTTCTAGACCAGTATCTCTTTTGGTAAAGTTAATACACGTTATTATTACCGAATTGAAAGTGATAAGGTGCTTCACTGATTTTGATGATTATAGTACGGGTATTTATGGTGGCGAAAACAGCATGAGTAAATTTTTTTTTTTTTTTTTTTCTCCTCCCTGTTAAATTAGGTTCAGCTCAGATGATTGAAGCTGACGTTGTTCTTAGGGGTCATGACCCCAAAGAGCCAGTCATGGCCCATCCTCCTGAAACTGACAGTGACATTACCTTGCATGACTGGTTGAAAGAAGTGACAGCATCTGATAAAGGAATTAAATTGGATTTCAAAAGGTAGTGCTAACCCTTCATTGTTCGTTGTTGTACTGGAAATACTGCTTGCTTTTGGCAGCTTGTTAACTATGCTGTTTGCAAAGTATGCACATTGATTTATTTATTTTTATTTTTTTTTACTTGTCTTTTTTGTTTTACACAAGATGGGGGTATTACATTTTTGAGAGCAAATCAAAAAGGTGGCCTGGTGGCTCACTGGGTAGAACATCAGGCTGGGGTGCGGAAGTCTCCCGGTTCAAATCTCAGTCCAGCCACCAGGTGTGTCCTTGATCAAGACTCTCAAATGCTAGCTCCCTGCGCACTGCATGTGGCTTCCCACTGCTCCCCCCAGGGGAATGGGTCAAGTGCAAAGAACTAGTATCGTGAAATGTTGTAAGTCGCTTTGGATAAAAGTTTTTGCTAAATGAATGCATGTAATGCTTAATACTATTGATAGTGTTTTTGCACATTTTATTCAGCTACTTTTGTGGTTCTGGGTTGTAGCCTTGAAGCAGTGGCACCCTCCATGAGACTCTTGGAGGAAGTTAGGGAGCGATTGCATGGCCCTGTGTGGATCAACGCTGACATTCTACCAGGTCCAGGAGGGAAGGCAACACCACTCAGTCCTATACCCTTCCTGGAAGTGGTGCTGTCTG
Organism: Chitala chitala; assembly: GCA_025773905.1. Classification (NCBI taxonomy): domain Eukaryota; kingdom Metazoa; phylum Chordata; class Actinopteri; order Osteoglossiformes; family Notopteridae; genus Chitala; species Chitala chitala. The sequence goes on from JABJVR010034422.1 coordinate 18,560, forward strand.
CTTCTACCAGGAATGTGCTATCCCTTGGCTGGACTACAGGCTGGGAACCAAACTTGGATAATCTTGGTGTGCAAGATGCTTTTTATTGTTATGAGTTCTAACTGTAAATATAAAGAAGGTAAATTAGACAATTAGACAGTAAACATACAACATCTGAGGAGATAAAATTTCAGATTGAGCTGTAGAACCGAAATGTTCTGCAGCGTGGAGTGAGGGCATCATGGCATTTCATGGGAAATGAAGTAGAAAATGCATATATGTAGTTGGTTTCTTACACAGTTTATGAGCATTTTAGGTCATCTAAACCTGTTTCTGCTGTGGTGTCTCAGGGTACAGCTGGGAGATGGTGCATGAGATGCAAGATGTGTGTAAAAATCTGAGCCAGCCCATCACCTTCCCTGTGCGAGCTGCACTTCTGCCTCAGTCCTTCCTCCAGCTACAGTGGCTCCTTCAGCAGTCAGACAGGTGGGTCCAAATCAGTGTGCTTTTAACAGAAGATGTCTGTATGCTACATCATGCAACAGTGGCAGCTGAAGTAGCTCTTTTTCTTTGAAGAGTTGCACATTTTTGTGTACATGAGTTGATGTCATGCAGTAGTCATTTATCAGCAGTTTGAGATTTGTTTTTAAGCGCTGCTCTGGCTACTACCACTTGTTTTCCATGTGCTAGATACAGGATGTGGATAAACAGTAACAACGTGGTGCAGTTATATGAATATATTCATGATGGGATGGTGTGAAGCAGCTCCAAAGTTTTTTTTTTTTTTTTTTATTTATTATTTTTTTTGTCCTTATTTATTAATTCTTGTTGTTTGTTGTTGCTGTTATTAGTTTTTTTTTTAATTTTATTTTTATAAATGCACCCTTCACCTTTCAAGTCTGTCTGTCTGATTGATGCACCTCAGATTGCCAAAAATTAAACTTGTTCTTTGACAACAAAAAAAGAACAAATTACTGACGCTACTCCTTTTAAGATCATGTTTATTTTACATTTATTATGTTGAGTGGTTTTTTATTTTTTAAAAAGCAGCAGAACAAAATGCTAACAAAGTGTGCCAGTTTTCTTTATAAGGACAATAGTTTACTGCATTGTAAATAATAGTTTTAAATGTTTTTTTATATTAAAATAATTGCTTATAAATTATATATCTTTGTTTTGAAAATGAGTAAATTTCAGATTAACATTTTCTTTGACTGTTGTTAGACGCACGAGTGTCTTAGTTTTAATAGAATAGTAGAAGGATAGATGCGCATTAAAAACATTTATCAAGCCACATCAGGTATCTGTCCTGTACATGTCATGTCCACTAGGTGTCTCTATGCCCCTCATTTAATGTACGCCGTTGTCTTGTTCTTCTTGTGTTATATTTATTCATTTAACAGATGCTTTTTCCCAAAGTGACTTACATCATTTCACATACATGTTACAGTGAGCTAGTGCTGAGTGTCTTGCTGAGGGACACACCTGGTGATTGGGCTGGGATTCAAACCAGGAATCTTCTGCATCCTAGCCAGATGTTATATCCGTTGAGCCACCAGGGCACCATTAATTGTTATTAGTAGTCTCTTGCTGTGTTTCATTTTCCCCTGTAATATAAGACCATGTCTCAGTGTGTTCTTGGCCGGTTGTTGTAGGTATAAGGTGTAGGAGTAATTGTGGTGTGTAATTACAAACCTTGCCTGTAGAATCCCCTGTTATCTGTAGCTTGGTTTTTTCTCCCTGATACCTTACTGTTGTACCCTGTTTGGTGTTTTGCCTTAGTTACCTCTTGTAACTCCATGTTTATACCTTGTATTGCCTTTTATTAAAGCCTCCCTTCTGCACATTTGACCTCACCTCTTTTGCCTTCTAGGCAAACTGTTACAGTAACTTTCAATATGTATTTTCATATATGAATTCAACTCACTTAGCATCTTCACGTAGTTCACAGATTGCCATAGACAACATCATACATGTTTATTTAGCGAATGTATTTGCCAATGTAAAAACATTTTAAACAAGTGTGACTTTGTTTTCTGTTTATTTCTGTGTTATGCCCTGATGTTTTCTGAACCTAGATACACTGCTGATTGTGAGCGGAACATGAGCCGCTATGGCAGAGATCTCCCCATCGTCTCATTGTAATCCCCCAGTGAGGAATTTGGGCCTTTAAGTCAGCAGGCTGATTTTCTTGTCTAGTGGCTCTGTGAGGTCCCGGGTTCGAATCCATGAAGTCGCCTCCATTACACTTCACTCAGCCACAGACCTGTCAACCCCCTGAAGGGGCAGCCCGTACAAGAAACTCTAGTTGCCATTACACAATGGTGCCACTCCTTATATGACCAAATCGTGTTATCACTGCATAGCAATGCTAAATATGTTTTAATGTTTTACAGCCAATGCAATGTTAATACTGAAATACAAAAACAGCTACTGAAGTGGTAACTGGCATGCTAAGTAGACCACAGTCAGTATAGTCTCATACATGAGCTATGTTGCAGATTTGGCTGACTGCAGCACATCACTTGAAGGCTTGGTATCAAACTATGGTATATCACAGTTGATCTTAACTTATATCAGCTTCAATGACTGTTAAAAAAGGTTTCAGTTGTTAGTTACGTTATAATTTACATTCAGAAACACTGTTTACTATATAATCATAGCTATTTTTTTTTTCTTTCCTTTAGCATAAAAATCATGTGCAACAGGGACATCCCTACCGGGGCTCAAGCCCTTGCAGTCACAGCCAGACAAGAACATTAACCCACTGGGCTAAAGACTCGAGCACCTTACTTACCAGACTAATCAGATTCTCGTCCTGACAAATTGATATTTTTACCTCAGCAGTATTTGCTCTGCTACACATGCAAACAATTCAGCAATGTATGAATCTGTGCGAAAGACACGTTTCATGTTGATTGTGGATGGGTAGGACGGTAGCGTGTGCGTGATTGTAGGGTGGAGTGTGGCCTGAATTGTCTGTTTAAATAGTCCAAGGTTGTTCATGGTTTTGATTGCCTTTGGTGAATGACACTGCCTATACATCAGGCATGCTTGTTTGTGTCAGTGTTTGCTTAAGTGGAGTGTTCTGCTTCTCCTTTGTCTCTCAGCTACAGCCTGACAGTGTGGACAGGCCAGGCTGATGAGTGGAATGTAGAGGACTTGCTGCCCTACAGAAGGAACATTGACAAGAGCAGGATCTACTATGACCTCCTGGAGACACAGCTTGCCACTCTGAGCAGACTGACATGATGCTGCTGAAAAGACAGTGTTGGGGGGTCTGATGAATGGATAATGTCCCATCTTGTTTATTAGATTCACAATAAGTTGAAGTGCAATATAAACCGTGTGATGCACAATAGAAATGAATAATGGATGGACCGGCTTTCCGAGATGCTTTTAGGCTTACATTTTTATTGTGAAATGTCATGTATTATCTCAGGTTAAAACAAAGTTTTGCTTCAGTTTTTTGTCATCTTGCTATAGCACAAGTGAGTGATGCATTTTAATGTCTGTATACATGTATATACGGTGCATTCAGAAGGTATTCAGACCCCCTTCACTTAAAAAAAAAAAAAAAAAACTTTGTTGCAGCCTGGATACTATAATCATTCACTGTTTCTACTCAATCGACACTCAGTATCCTATAATGACAAAGTGAGAATTTTAGAAATGTCTGTAAATTTATTAAAAAGAAAAATCTGGAGTATCAAATGTACTTAAGTATTCAGACCCTTTACTCGGTACTTTGTTGAAGCACCTTTGTCAGCAATTACAGTACATGTCAGATATTTCAGATTTTAATTTTACACAATGAAACTGAAAAACTTGAAGGGGGGGGGGGGGGGTCTGAATACTTTCTGAATGCACTGTGTACATTTACTCCTCTTGTTCCTTACGTTGTAATTAAGAATTCTACTACTTATTTTTACAAAGATTATGTAATTAATGGTTAATTTACACTAATTAAACAGTCTTCGTTGATCTCAAAGCATTATGAACATGTTTACAAATTATCGCTAATGAATTTACTAATTGAAGTGGCATCTGGTGTTCTTTTAAAAAAAAAAAAAATTAAACATACCGGCTATCTCAGGACATGTAGGATAAACGTTGGTATTAAGGTTTAAATGTCAGGGAATTACAGTATAAAGCTCATGAAGAAAAGGTTATTGTAGAGGAACAAGGCCTTTGATTAATTTTTAACCTTCAAATTACTGTGATCACATCAGTTTAATGAAAGCTGATCAAAGGATAATTAAATTTAAATACCAAGTGGAAAACACTAGTTTTTGTATTTGTACACACACATCTCTTGTGAAAATGTCACCTCTCAAATTATGCTTAAAAATCTGTGAACACAACATTTAGTAACAGAATTAATGAGTCTTGCTGGAAATTAAGACACATATATAGGTGTTCCACGCATGTTTGGCCTGGGAACCCCTGGTTTGGGAAAAGTAATATTGCACATTGGTGAATTACACAAAAATGATTACCTTTTTCTAAATGGTCATAAGTATTTTACATTGGTGTTATGTTTTACATAGATTATCATATCTGTATAAAACATTTTACCAATGTGAAATGTATTCTTGTTAAGTAAGACCTATCATGGTTAGGGTCCTGACTGCTCATTATATAGTTCAGCAGCCATTCACAGAAAAATACAGATAGTTCCAAAGGATTTCTGTGTTTTACAAAATATATTTTTTGTGGACAACGGTACCTTTTCCATAACACATAAAATGGTATGATTTCACAGCAAAGCTCTGCTTACAGATATTGCTGCAGGAAATTCAGTGCAAATCCTCAAAAGACTTGTATCTATAGTACTGCGGGTACAGGGAGACACTGATAGGAAAACACTGGAAGCAAAGGTTTCCATCTGATATCTAAAACCTTTGTAGCAAAATGGTTAGTTATACCTGTTAATGTCAATAATGTTGATGGTAAATATGGGAGGACATATTTGCATAGCATTATTATGTTGAAAATGTGATAAGAGATCTGTGTGTTGTATTCAGTGTAAGAATCCCAAAAAAGTCCTTAACTTCCACTATTTTTTGCAGCGCTATTGAAGACTTATTCTCATCTCTGACTCATTGAGTCAGGCTGATTTCGTGTTATTGTTAGCCCAGGTGCTGTTGTTTGGAGCACATGGAATGAGGTTGTTTTATCTCGTTTTAGTAAGGTTCTGAATGGCATTATATCAGCATGGAACGTTCCAGGCACTGAACAACAGGGCAGCCAAGTGCACACACAAACGCTGACGTACGTGTGCCAGGTCATCGCCGTATCGTATGTGCTCCTGTTATTTTAGTTCAGGCACCAGGTGACTAAAAACATCAGCCTTTTGGAGGTAGGTAGGGGTATAAGACTCATAACAGCAGGTCATTTGTGAGGTAAGATAGGAAGAGAGCGTAGTAATTTGTCTGTCTTGGTGGGGATGTGAATGTGTAAAAGTCTGACCATATACCTTACATCAAAGACAATGAGCGTGCAGTTGCACAATTTTTCTTTTAAGCAATTTTAACCTCAGAATGCTGTTTAACATTTTTGCAGCTCAGTGCAAAATTCTGAAATGATATAGAAGTAATGTACATTTTTTAATGTAAAAGTAAAAACTAAACAGCGTACAGTCTGTTGTGTTTGTTGTAATTCAGCTGTAGAAAGATAGCAAAAAAAACTACAAATGGCTGACTGCAGGTTTATTTATGCAAGGCATCTTTTTGCCATTACATAGACAGGAAACAGAACACCAGAAAATAACGCAGGTTTCGTCTACATTCTTTAGTCAGGCTGAATGCTCAGTGGTACAACACAGTTTTTTCCAGAACTTTCTTTAAAATAATTACATAAAACATTAATAGTGTATTATTGTCACAAATGCATACATGAGACTCAAAGTATGAGTACACAACTGGATACACAATGACCAGGCATTTTTAAGAGGCACCATAAAGGGACCCACCTAAATTCTCTAAGCATGTGATATCCAAACACTGTTGCTAATAACCGACTAAACATGAATCTGTTTTCTGTACACATTCAAAAATGGCAAAAGATAAAGCTTTTAGTCTGTATATGCTAAGCCATATAATTGTAGCAATCAAGCTTCAGTTCTTTAACAGTCACCACTTTAACTCACCAGTGCAAATGTGGTATCATAATTGCAGGCTTTTCAGATTCTTTGCTTCAATCTAACAATACAGGTCAGTGCTAAAGTGCTTTTATGCAACTTCTAAAATAATACTTAAGTCCAGTGTTTGCCTTGGAATGTAAAACACGTACACCTGACTTACTATTTTATACAAACACATACAAAAAATCAAACTTGCATACTAGTTATTTCAGCTAATATATTTACAGATTTAATGTATATCACCTGTAAAAATGTCAAAGCAGCTTTTTATGTGCTATTTCTCTGACCACAGTACCACAACTGTCTGTCATAAATATTTTATGCATGACTCTCTGGGGTTGCTTCTAATCTAATAAAACTGCTCACTAAACTCCGCTTCAAAAGTGATGTAATGTACTTCATGAAAGTAGTTTTTATCCTTCAATGTCAAAGACATCATCAAAGTGCCATCCAAAACACATGACAGCTTGTCTTATAGTTTAGGAAAAAAATATGTGCAATATACATTCCCACACTTTAGCTACAGCAAAAATTATTTTCAAATGACTTTTTCCTACTACAGTTGAAATCAGATTTGACAGGACTACTAGTGCCCAAATATCTCCTCAAAGTTGACCAGCTGTTTGATCTGTTCAGTTTGCATGGAGTGCCGTCTTAGTAGTGTTTTCTTGGCCTTTAGATCCTTGGGGAAGCTGGGAGCACAAGGAATGAGGGACTTGGACCCTGTGGTGGCTGGTGTCCCACACGATGGTTTGGCACTGCTACTGTTAGCAGCTGTGTTGGAGTTGGCCCCAATGTCTGGGATAGGGACATGGGGGTTTAAAGGTGGCAGGTAACCAGGTCTTGTATGGGAAATATGGTCAAGGAGCAGGGCCCCAGATCCCCTGCGCTCTAGCATAGCTGGATTTCTCCTGGCTACACTCTCCAAGGACTCTCGGGAATTAGACAAGGTGGAGGAACGGGTTGAAACCAGCTTTCTCTTTTCTGGTATGCTCTTGCTCTCATCTAGGCTGCTAAACTGGGGCAACTGAGAATCAGAGCTGTAGTGACTGATGCCAATATTTCGCCGCTGGAAAATGTTGCGTAGGCTGGAGACAGCCAAGTTAGGGAGGCAGTTAGGGTCCCTGTCCACAGGGTTAGGTGCTGCCCCACTACTGCGGGGCAGATCCAGGTGTGAAGAAGTGTGACATGAAGTAATATCATCATATGACATCTTCCGACCGAGACCATCACCTCTTCTCCCTCTTGCTACCTCATCACTATTTGTCCCGTGGTCCAGGATCTTGTTCAGCCCAGGCGCATCTCTGATGTCAATACTCTGCTGGCGGGTCACTGGGGCATGAGGCAGTGTTAACCCATTGATTTTGCAAGTTAGCTCCTCTTTTGAAGTGACGTCCAACAGGTCTTCTGTCAACGACGAGGCTTTGCTCTGCTGCAGAAGAAGGGAAGCAGGGATCTTCAGCCAGGGTTCAGAGTGCAGCCGTTGCAAATGGAGGAGCTTGGCCATGCCAGGCTGCATGGGAATACAGTCACGAATCGGAGACCCAGGTTGAGAAGTAGTGGTAACAGTAGATTGAAAGTTGAACTTGCGTTTCTCTGACTGCAGATCTATCGTTTGAGGTGAGGTCCTGAGCTCTATTTCCGAAGGCGACATGCAAGATGTTAGAGTGTAGTGGACCCGGTCCTCCAGATCAGGAGGTGGAGGGACATTGAGGTACTGCTTAGTCATTTGCCTTCCAGAAGGCAGCTTATCAGTAGTGATTATTATGACCTCTTTTCCCCTGGCTTTGCAAGCATCGAGCAGTACTTTGAGAGTCTCTTTATCATTGGAGTTAACGGCGTGGACAAGAGTTGAGGAGCCAGAATGGTCCTCTAGGCTGGGGTCAGCACCATTTTTCAGAAGCAAGGACACCACCTCCACACCTGCGCGCTCCAAGCAGGCATGCATCAGGGCTGTTTTCCCTGACTTGTCCTGGATGTTGGGATCGGCACCGTTTTCTAGGAGGTACTTGACCATCTTAGCCTTGCTCACGCTCTGCTGGTCGGCATGTTTCGTCATGCATGCAATCATGAGGGGGGTCTCCCCACGCTCATTACTCTCATTGATGTAGGCCCCACCCTCCAGCAGCAGGCGTGTCAGTCGAAGGCGACTCAGGTAGACAGCCTTAAGCAGCGAGTTTCCATCTGTACGTACTTCCATTGAATCTCCCATTGGCCCTACACTTTCAATCACTGTGACATCATGGAAGTGCTTTTAGGACCTGAGAAGAAAAAACAAAATCAACATCTGCTGCTCCTAATTACTTACCGTCCAGCTAAGACTGCTTTCTCTAGATTTCCTTCAGATAAAATATCTCACTGAAGTGAATACCAGAAAGAGTTTCTCATTGGCCTTAACACTGAATATAAGAAAATCATGCAAACACTTAGTAGCATATAAAGCAATATTGTCTGTGTCAGTCTTAGTAAGCTGTTGTTTGATAATTGTTGCTTTCACGAGTATAGAAATCATTGCAGACAGCAGAAAGTATGCTGCTACTAAATGAGGTGTATAAAGAATCTATAATGGCTACACTCTCTTGTGCAGAAAACCCAAGACAAGAAAATATCTTGGTAAACAGACAAGGCAGTCCAGACACTGACTATGAAAAACTGCATATATTTTGAAACTGTTGTGGAGTCATGATTAGGTGGAAAGAGTCTATGTGATGTAGTGTCAGATGTGTGCATTAATAAGTAAGTGATAGAATTTACACAAGACACAAAACTGAAAACAGCACAGACGAAACAAGGCTTGAACTAAATGGAGCTCAAACTGAGAACCAGTAGAAGCTTAAAACAAAATGAAGGATACCTGAAGGTAATAAGTGACACAAAAGTTGGGGCTTGAGGCAAGGTTACTGTAACTGAAGAGTCAATGTTAACAAATGCCAGGACTTTGTTTTGAAAGAATTGGCAATTATGTACATTGCAATGAACTTGCTTTTTCAGTGTAGGCTTTCATTATCTGCTGTCTTTCAGCAGTCTTCAGTCTGCCTCCTTGCTTGTTATATTTGGTAAATTTGGCTTTAGATGTGCTGTTTTCCACATAACCTATTGACAGTTGATACTTCCAGTAGGTGAAAACTTTAGAATCAACAGTTTAATGAAACTGGTATAATTTTCGTTTTCAAAATGTGTTGCTAATTTGCCTAGATTTTCATGTTGATTTTAGGTTTACCTCACATAAAAAATCCAGGCATTCAGTTGCACAGTTAAACAGTATAGTAAATTGTTATACTTTTGCTGTAACAAAAACAGAATTGCTTTTAATACAAATATAAAAAGACAGACCTTCCAGTATGGGGGTGAACAAATGTATAAATGAATGATCAATTAATGTTACAGCCTTGTGTTAAACGTCAATTATACATTGAAATATAAATTTACTACACAGTGCATTGATTTTATTACCAGTATCATACTGTGATATTTAAAAACAAGCCAATAAAATAGCAGTCCTTGCTCATCAGAAATTTATGATTAAACAGTAAAGCCTCATTGGACTTAACCTCACCTAACACTCAATATGTTCATTGAAAGGGACCCTCTTGGTTATCTGGAATTTAATCTCAGGAAAACAAACATCACACACCTGACAGCCCTTAGAACACTCTTATCAAGCCAAAAACAATGAAACGAGGGCTGAATGATGTAGTGACAGAAGATCAGAGGGGACCGTCCAGCACAGGTGCACACCACATCACCTGTGACAGCTCTTGCCTGTGAGTTCTTGCCCTCTTTCCTAATTGCCAGAGCTCTAATAGTACCCACTACACTTCGATGACACATTATTAACAGTCATAACAGTCTACAATCTTTCGTGACACTTTGGCAGGCAAACAGCACCATGTGTTACCCACAGTTCAGCTGTAAATCATGGCCCATTCAACTAACACATATGCCTTTTAAGTAATTTAACTGCATAGCTGAGATGTTGCACAAACCCCTGTTATGGCACTTATTTAGTTTAGATGGTATTAATGTAATTACAATTACTTTTTACAGCATTTGTCCATTCTCACTGTTCAGAGCTGACTTCTCAGGCAGTGAAGTAGAGAATGTAATTTAAGGGAATTACTGGGAAAAAGTGTCAAATATAATTAAAAATTTTTTTTCAAAGTTTTTAAATTGTGGGGTCTTAGGTTTCAACGCAAAACGCCAAGCTGTGAAGCAGATGTCAATAATTTTACAAGAAAATGCAAAGTTGCCTTAAAACTGAACAAATATGGTTCAGTTTTATTTTAGAATCATTTGAAAATCACAATGAAACCATCTTATTCACTGTAAAGTGTAGGCACAACTAGAAACCAAAGAAAGCTTTGGTGCTTTTATCAGCTTGGAACTGATAAATTCCCAGCAATTTCAGTTTCTTAAATGAACTTAACAACAAAAATTCTACATAATTTAATGATTAATTTTAGATAAAGGTTAGATAAACAGCAACCCTCTTTAACAATCACCAATAATGAAGCAAACACATTACACTTTACAAATTGCGATCAAGAAAAACATAAATGGTTTTGCAAACCATTTTCAAATGGACAACCTCATTGCTTTCTTTTTAAGTAAAATCAAATCTTGATCATTTTTCTAAATTTCAAGTCACTTAGACCTCTATTTCCATCTCCAAAATAAAAATACTGAGAATATTTAATAGAACACAGCTGATTCCCTCATACAATCTCTTGAAGTACCAGGAACAAAAAAAAGTGTATATGTGCTGGAGAATACTGTATTCACATTTAATCAACTCAAAGTAATAAAAAAAGTCTTAAAATAGAGATCCTGGAACCTACCAGTAATTCCAAGCTTCATTCAAAGGCTCCTGTGTTCACTTATTTGAATGACATCTTGGTATAGCTTCAATTAATCCACCTTAGAGGCTGTCCCTGTAAGCTTTATATTGACTCTGGAAAACCTGAAGCAATAGATGATAAACAAGAAGCGACTGATGATAAGCCAAGCAGAGACACATAAACACAGGGCGAATGCAGTATGAATAGAGGACTGATAGCTCTGAGGAGAACTGAGCAAGTGAGAAAGAGAGTGAGTGAGAGAGACTGAACACACAGCACACTGCCCTTGTGGAAAAAGAACTGAGCTAAACCAGAGATTGGCTTGAAAGGGTTGGGTCTCTGTGTTGAATGACAGGTAGAAGTAGCCAATAGAAGAGCTCTTCTCAAGGCCAACTCGAGGACTACAAGCTAAGTGGGAGACTAACTTGTTTCCATGTGAAGGAATACTTTACTAATTTGATTTGTTATTAAAATCTGCATACGTGGCTCACTCTGATGAACTTCAACTCTACATCCTAAATCTATTGCGCCATAGGCAGATTTATATTTATTTTGTTCGGGTTTTTCCTTTTGCAAATGTACTAAAGAGACAAAAGTGAAGAAAAATACACCCGTTGCCTGTAATGAATTTGAACAGCAGTAGTCAAGTGTACAGCATATAGACAACACACGAAAATATTTATTTAACATTTACTTTTTATTTTGGAAAATACCATAATACATATTTATTAAATAATGAAAATTTGTTTTTAATCACACCAAACACCGAAAAATCTGTGATGGACTTGCTTAAAATATAACAAATGGATTCCTTAAAACAATACATGCACATTGTATAGTGGGAGCAGAGTATATTTATCATAGTTGCCAAAAACATATCTTTATTAATGTTTTCAGAAACCAGCAGAGATTTATCCTCATCCAGGATGAATGCGTACATAAGTGCAAGAAAGCAACGATATCCAAAATAGAGATACAAGGCATCCAATGTAGTGTCTTCTGGACACAGTGCAGGGAGGTCATTGATGAGTGCAAAGAAGGCCTTTGATGAAAGAATAGTATTCTTGTTTGTATTCATATGGACATTTACATGTAATGACAGTGCATTACCTACCGTAGTTTGAGATGTGTGATAACCCAGTTTTTAAAACATAACAGGAGGAATTTTCATAATTACACGCTTCCGTTGGGTCATTTGATAGATCCAGCATTTGTAGCTCTTCTAACGTGAGGCTGAGAGCTGAGCATTATGGGAACTCACACACTGAATGTCCTCATGCTACCATGAACTGTATTTATCATTTCATCATTATAAAATGCTAATTTCACCAAATGCAAAAGCAACAACAGCAAAAAAATGTTTAAGTGAGTTTAACATCACTATTAAAAGTACTCACAAAGGAGCTCACCAAGAACTGCTCCCATATTAAAAATCATTTTACTGTAGTCATGCAATAAATTAGAAATGCAGTGTTTTTACCTCTTTTTTCTGATCTAAGAATGATGTGTGTTAAAATAGACTGAAACTGGAGCGAAGTAAAGCTACACCATCTTACTTCTACCCTTTTAGTTGATTTTACATAAGTAATGGGCTCTTCAACTTCAGATTATTGTGGATCTTCACTCATTTTAATTATAGTATAACAGACAAAGGTGGGCTGAACAGGTGTTCATGTATTCATCTGGTATCTCAATCCATAAAATCCCGAATAAAAGGCATGCTGTTTGAACTAAAATGCTAATGCCCTCTTCATAATACATTCAGTTTTGAAGGAGCTCAATCCATAGATAATTAATCCACCTCAAACAGACCAAAATTGGCACTCAAAGCACAAACGGGGCTGAAATGCAATGCATTTAAAGGCTGTTGAATAAATGAAAAATTAAATGCCGTCTTTGGGATGGCTGGCTATTCACCAAACTGTGCCAGTTTTACTTGTTGGTGAAACAAAACAGCAAGACTGTTTGCACTGGCCTGTGATGACGCCGCTGTGTATGTAAAAGATGTTATGGTAAATGTAAAAATTGTGTGCACACACACACACACCACTGTTGCTAATACAGTGCCATGTCCATAGACTGGCTTGCAGTGTGAAATACGTGGCAGGTTTTGTGGTGACATATATCAACGTTTCCTACAGTGAACTGCAAAGTAAATCAATATACAAGTGAAGCCTGACATGAGAGTGACTCCTAAAATTACTTTTGTGAATATTTGGTGTAGAACTATGCCCCCTTCCAAATCTAGTAAAATGCCTACAGAATTTAGTGGCCTACTCATTTACATACATGTTCAACCCCTTTGGCCTTCCTACATTTTCTGAGTGTACCATAAAGACAGTGATTAAAACCTTTGTTCTACTGAAACATAACAGCTCCATTAGAAGCGATTTTCTGAAAAGAAGGCGTTAATCCTCGTTGCTAGTGCTTGGTAAGGTAGTTACGTGTTTGAAGGTTGATGAGCATGTGAATTTATGTGTCCACGCATTTAGGAACTCATAGCAACCACTTAGAAAATACCTCTTCAAGTGGACTCCCAGCTAACACAAGGACACTGATGACACACAGTGCATATTCTATATGCACCACAGTCAATGCCTTCACTGAAATTTTTGTGGTTTTGTATATTTTGTATACATGAAATACAGGTAATATGACAGGTGGACTGTTTTAAGTGTTATATTTGTACCACTGACAGAGTAAGACAGATGTATGTTTCTGAAAACAGCTAAGAGCTGGTGACAGTTCATGTGTCTGACAGTGCTGTATACCTGAAGTACCTGAAAGCCATACTTAAGTAAAAGTTCAGATATTTTACTATAAAAGTACTTAAATCAAAGTCAGCCACTTTAATATTACTTAAGTGAAAATATGAAAGCATCTGTTATTAACTGTACTTAAGTATCAAAGGTAGGTTCTGAATAAGTATACTTAAGTATTGAAAGTAAAAGAATGATCTTGTTAAAAAGCAGTCATAATTTGAAGAATTCCAATTTTTTGTTTTGTAGTGCCTACTTTTCCAAATTATTAATTATTGAACCACCTGAAATTAAAACAATACACATGTGTTTCTTGAGGTTCTATGGGGAGGTTTTGACTGCCAGATTTTCAGTGCTTTTTGTCAAGCACAAAAGGCACCTCATTTGATATGATGAATCTTTCACACCAGGAAAGGAGAACATCTCTTGGAGATATGGCCGTGGGTGGTGTGACTCGTTTAAAGCAGAAGGTGTTGTTGGAGAAGTTATGCTAGCAAACGTAGCAGGTGTTAGGGCAGCATCACTGCTGCTAGAGGAGGATGCTGCTGCTTCCATGATAGCTTTTTTGTGCTGTTGTCTGGACCTGCTTGAGTTTGTTACACTGAACTCACAGACTGAAAACCAAAACTTTAGGAACATGTTCTTTCTTTTTTTTCTGTAGCAAGTAATGAAAATCTGTTGTGGGTTGGCGCTCCGCCCTGGGTGTCCCCTGCCCTCTGCCCTATGTGTTCTGGAATGGGCTCCAGGCTTCCTGTGACCCTTAACATGAGAAGCGGAATAGAAGATGACTGACTGACTGAATAACGAAAATGCCAAGTGGCAAATGCCAAAAGTAAAAGTATGCTTTTTATTTAGGAAAAGTAGTGGAGTAAAGGTTGACAAAAATTAAAATTCTCAAGTACAGATACTCCCAAAAAAAACTTAAGTATTGTAAAAAAGGACTATTCCTTAGTTTCATTACACCACTGGTGTCTGGGTTCTCTAACAGATTTAAGTTAGGAAGCATGGTGTATTTTCATGCATATGTAATTTTGTACTGTGTCCTGTGTTCTTTCTGTATATTTTGGTGCGTTTCCTAATGTGGTAAGGGTACAAGCTATAGCTCATGTGGAATAATGGAATGTACCACTTTCTTGCTATGTGACTCTAGAATACACAGGTTCACACTTGACCAAAGGGTGCCAGGGTTGTAAATGCATTATGTTGCCTGCATCCAGCCAAGCATAAAAACCATTATCAGTGTGATCAAATATTTTCCAACTACATCAGAGGCCTTTTCACTTGTGTATTCAACCATTTATTAAATTATAAAACATAAGAAATGTATTTGTATGAACGTGAATCTTAAGTTTACATACATTCTAATATTTTTATTGTTATAAAAATTCACATTCCTTTAAACGTGTTTGTGTAATTCTCCATTTTCCCACAAAATGCTTTTTTACACTCTTTATGAAATAATCAC
>JABJVR010034443.1:0-30510 GCA_025773905.1 Chitala chitala
CGAACACGAACTATACTACTCATGGAACCCATCAGTTTGCTGAAAAGAATTCCTCCAATATATAATTAATCCGTGCCAATAAAATGATATCGCCAATACACCTAAAAGCATTTCATACCTTTCAGTACATTCTCTTCTGTCACTGTTTCTTTTTCTGTCATTGTAATGTCTCCATACTGCTTCTCTGCTCGCCTCCTTGCCATTTTTAACACAGCTATATAATATATATATACGCCGACACAGACGTCTCAACACCAAAAAATGTTACAAAGATTTCAAACACGAGCCTTGATTAAATTTCTGCCTATTCCCTAACCGGTAACAAGTCTGTGCCCTTTTACCTTTCATCGCTCACGGTTGGGCAACAGAAGTGGTTGCGAAAGGACTGCAGGAAATTAACGGGATTTTCACGTGCGCCGCCATATGGATGACAGTGAAATGCACTGAAATGCGTCTGCACAATGTTACACGCACACTAGGAGAAGGGAATGCGCGTATTAGCATCACGAGGTTTGTGTTTGTGTTAAGGAGACCTTTAGAGAGTATTTTTAGTGAAACTTACAATTTCTGGACAGTTCCATAGGTTTAATCGTATTCATTGTATTGTACTGTTCCTTCTTTAAATCAAAGCAACATGCTAGCAGCATTGTAATGATGTTATTATACAGGCTTACCAAGAAATGTACACTGCAGTGGAATGAGTCAGGTGGCTCAGCAGCTGTGTAAATAATTTACACAGGGTCTAATGTGTTGAATCATTTTTTTTTTTTTTTTTTTTGCAAGAATGAAGTCACAACACAATGTACAATAATTGACATAAAGAAAAAAATATATACACAAACACACATGTGTATATATATATATATATATATAGTTTGTGGAAACTCTTTACTACAAAGCAGTCACATTCCCGATTAAAAAAAAACTGAAAATAGGCTTCCTTTGACTAAATTTACTTATATGGTATTAATAAAAATAACATGAACATCTCTCTAGACTTCTGTAATAATGCAAGTATCCCAAAAAACATGTCAAAATATCTATGCAACAACAACAAAAAAACAAGAACTATAATAATAATAAATTCAGTCACAATAAATGCAGTTTAAATGTTTAGTTAACTCGATCTGTGTTGTGTTGATTTATTCCTAAAAACACAAAGATACGTAAAGAGTTTGGGTGAGTTAAATTGCCTCTAGTGGGTGAAGGTGGGTAATCCATCCAGGGTACGCCTTGCGCAGTTACACGACACGGCCTTCGGGCCCATAACGACCACGAATAAGTAAACTGAAAGTAAATTAATTAAACATCTATTGTATATTGTACGTGCAAAACAAATTTATTGTTTGCTTCTGTTAGTTGACTGCTCGTTACTATCGAACTAACAAGATCTAATTTTTATTGCTTAAGAAATGAATCGCTTTATACGTGTTTTGTAATGAACAGATTTTCTAGTGTTACATTATAAAAAATATGTCGCTAAAATCCTAGATTTTTTATATATTATGGGTTGCTTTCACAACCTTTACCGCAGTATTTTCATTTGAAACATGGAGCCATTCAAAATGGCCTCCTCTTCCGGAATCGCTGCAGCGAGTCAACCTTGTAACACTTTCTCATGCCTTTGTTAGCTTTCGGAAAATGTTAAACTCTTTAAAAAATCACAGTGCTACATATTTGGCCACGTGTATTCAAAATCTGTGTTTCGTTCTTGTCGATAATTTTACTTCGATCAAGAAAATCAACTTGGAATATTTTGCCTATAACTAGAACATCGTGAAATGGTGCCCTTAAAACAGTGTATCATAAGAGTAGGGGGCTGGAACTGTCGCCAAAAATGATTGGCAGGTCTATGGACCAGTTATAAACGCTGAGTTTCTATCGGTAATACATCGCAACCAATCAAAGTCGTCTTGCGTCGGATCGGCGAAGCCACGCAGACCCGTCAGCTCTTTCATACATATTCCTGGGCTCCACCATCCCTCAACGTTTCCTGCCCTGATGCATGGTGGTCGGACGGAGGAATTGTTGGAAAATTTCTGAGGTTAGTATATAAATGTGTTTTTACCCAGTGTGCCTTATTTCAAACGGCCATCTCAGGAGAGCAGCGCGGTAACGGGATGGGCCGTATAGTGGGAAAAAACAGCACAACGAAGAAATAAACAATGAAAACATACCCGTAAAGAGTGACGATGTAAAGCGATTTATTATGAATTAGCTAGCCGGGCTGCACGTTCCTGTGCTGCTACATGCTCGTTAGCCGGGCGCCCTGCACTATCTAGCCACCACTTCCCCCATCAATAATTTAATTTTTCATTACTAAGAATTGTGCTGATACTGTCCCAAAATAATTTTGGGTAATAGCTATTGAAAATTGTGTTTACGCGATTGCAGCGTACTGGAAATTGTCAGTTTGGTTAGCGCTCTTAAAATAGCGCGAATAAACCACTTATTGCTCGACCATGTACGTGCTACGCCTTAACAGTGGCAATAACTGAACAACGGCAGTATTTTCAGTTTGTTTCGGCAATCTATTAAATATATTTGCTTGGTAACAAAACGAATTAAACCAGCTACATCTAAATTACTTGGTATTCGTATGTTCTTTTACGTTAAAGGTGAACGAGTTGGTCGAGCTGTTAATATTTTGTAAAGTGTGTTTATGTGTGTGGCGACGAACAGTAGGAAATTAGCTATCAGACATAAATGGAAACTTGGAAAGAATATTTTGCTTTATCTAAGACATTCAGTGCATCAATGCTTTTAAAATTACTGCTACCACATTAACATGTTCGTGTGCAGTTCAGTGTATTTCATACACAATTCACCTTTATGTTGATAAAATGTTTTCTAAAATCGTCAGCTTGTAAACACGTTACACGAGTATTGCATACGTAAAGGAATTACGTCTACACGTGGATCACGTTTTATGGAACCTGATGTGCGTCTGTTTAATTTAGGATATTGCACTGTATTCATGACGGGATAAACGTATAAAAAAGCGATGCTGCCAGCGTACATTTTTTCTGTAACAAGCATTAAATGTTCCACATGCCGATTAACAGCCCGTCTGCAAAGGTGTCTAAACAGCTTGGACGGGTGGTGAAATTTCAGCACAGATGGGTGTGTACAGTACACGCATACACACATATCGTTTCAGACACAAGTTGGGAAAATTTTTGAAAACTGATAAATTACTAATAGACTTTTGGTAATGTTCAGTATAACAGTATTATGTTGGTGTTTATAACATGGTTGAGTCCCTTGATAGACATGGGTTTACTTTGTGCCATTTGTTGTATAATTGTGTGTGTGCGTGTGTGAGGGTGAGAGAGGGGTGGTTATGTGTTTACTCACAAAACCTTGACCTATTTCTGTGCAGGGTAGTCATGCTGTTGGCACAAATTAACCATGATTCCCAAGGTGTAGTGGACTTGCAGAATGGTGGGGGTGACGCCCAGCACGTCACACTTTGCTTGGCAGAAGCAGTTACTGTCTCAGGTGAGGGTTGTGCTCATGCTACTCCCAGATGGATTATTCATAATTTGTGTACAGTTCTTCCCCAGTGTCAGGAATTAAGTCATTTACTTCTTATGTCATAGATGGTAATCAAATGGACAGCGGGGACACTGTCAGTTTACAGGCGGTGACACTCGCAGATGGCTCTACGGCATACATTCAGCACAATCCCAAAGGTGAAAGTCTTTCCCTGTACTCAAGTATAGTGTATTATAATGTTGTATTAACCAGTGGGAGGTTTACCCACTGCGCCTTCAAACTGAGTTTGTTTTCAAAGTACAGAATTGTTTATCTATACCATATCCCTCAACTAATATGATGCGTCATCACCCTTGAAAGAGAATGAATATGTTTTTGTGTTCTAGTTTCCATTTCAGAGGGCAAATTAATGGATGGGCAGGTTATCCAACTGGAGGATGGGTCTGCTGCTTATGTTCAACATGTATCCATGCCAAAAGCAGGTAAGCCCCAGTGCATGTGCATCACTTATTTGTATGTCTGAGATCGCACACCCATATGAGGAGTAGTAAAATAAAATATTATTACATATTAGTTATTATATTGTTGGTTTGGCAATGCTTAAGTGAACAAAACAGTTCAAAGGGCTTGAAAATCTGCAATCTTAATGCGAAAACTGAAGCTTTGCTGTTTTTTTTCCCCCCTCCCTTCTGCTTCCCTCCATCTATAATTTCTACCCTATTAATGCTCAAAAGAGGAAACGGGGTGGCCTGGCTCAAGTTTGTGTGATGTCGTAGCAGGTGAGGGTCTGAGACTTGAGGATGGTCAGGCTGTACAGCTGGAGGACGGAACCACTGCTTACATTCATCATGCACCCAAAGGTACTCGTCTGAGATGCTGCCGCAGTGCACTCTTTATTTAATTTCATCTAAGGTTTGCAGGTCAACATCTGTAACAATAGTGCTTCTCCGGTCTTGACCTTAGTCATAATAATTTTATTTTTCCTTGTGTTTGTACCGCACACCAGAGACGTACGATCACGGAGCGCTGCAGGCCGTGCAGCTCGAAGATGGCACGACGGCTTACATTCAGCACGCGGTGCAGATGCCCCAGTCCAGCACCATTCTCGCCATCCAGGCGGACGGCACGGTGTCGGACCTGCACGCGGAGGGCGCCATCGATCCCGAGACGATCAGCGTTCTGGAGCAGTATGCTGCCAAGGCGAGGCCACAAGGAGCGCCCGTGCTTTGACGCATTACGGTGTTTGCCGCAGCGGTTACATTGTTCGCTTCTTGTTACCATTTCAGGCGGAGGCAGTAGAGTGTGCCAGCTCAGGACTGGTCAGCAGGAACGAGTCTGACGGGGGTGTTCAGATGCAGGTAACTCTGGGCTGCACGGAATCACAAACACCTTTTCTGTGTGCTCAGGAAGGAATTTGACACCTGTGCCTCTGTTAGATTGTTGTCCAAGGTCAAGAGGCTGGTCGCAGTGTGGTCAAGGCCCAGCCGACCGGAGAGAAGTCCTTCCGCTGTGGCTACAGTGACTGTGGCAAACTCTACACCACGGCACACCATTTGAAGGCAGGCTGCACTGCACACAACTGCCGATATTTATCCAGAAATACTGGATACAAATAACAAACCCTGTGTTTTTCATACAGCTGTTTCATAGCAAATAAACTAATATTTTTCTGTTGTTTAGGTACATGAAAGATCACACACAGGGGACCGACCTTACATGTGTGAACATCTGGGATGTGGAAAGAAGTTTGCCACAGGTAAATGACTTCAACTCTGCTTGACTATAAGCTATATCTCAAATGCAAAAATTCACTCACACACACACACACACACACACACTTTGAGTACTCTATAGTCTCTATCAACATGCTCATATGTTATATGAGTGTTTCCTAAGTGTGGCTTTGCATTTCCTAAAGGGTATGGTTTGAAGAGCCACATTCGGACGCATACGGGTGAAAAACCATATCGCTGTCAAGAGGCAAATTGCCGCAAGTCATTCAAGACGTCAGGAGACCTTCAGAAGCACATCAGGACTCACACAGGTAAGATGAACCACTTACCACAGCCAGTTTATTGCTCAGCTGTAATTCTCAACCCTGGTATAGGTGAAA
Source organism: Chitala chitala (assembly GCA_025773905.1). Taxonomy (NCBI): domain Eukaryota; kingdom Metazoa; phylum Chordata; class Actinopteri; order Osteoglossiformes; family Notopteridae; genus Chitala; species Chitala chitala. The sequence goes on from JABJVR010034443.1 coordinate 5,612, forward strand.
AACAGTATGTTAAAGTGTAGTTTGCCAGCTGGTACACAAGTTTGTGTGGCTGATGTGGAGCTGTACGCTGCCAAGCAAGAGTTAGCAAAGAAGTAGCCCGCCTGTTGAAGGGCCACAACAAGCCAGGTGTGTTCCCTTTCTTCCTGCAGGAGAAAGGCCATTCATGTGTCCCTTTGAGGGCTGTGGGCGGTCCTTCACGACCTCAAACATTCGCAAGGTGCACATCCGCACTCATACAGGGGAGCGACCGTACTACTGTCCTGAGCCCGGCTGTGGGAGGGCCTTCGCCAGCGCGACCAACTACAAGAACCACATGAGGATTCACACAGGCACGTAGACGGCTGCCTCCCACTTCTCCTCCATACAACACCTTGTTATAGGCTTTGCACGACATCCTGTTGTCTGTTACTGTATTGTACACCTCTGGTATGGTTTTCTGCGCGTGACAACCGAAAGCTGCACGTTTGGCCGATGAAGGTGTTAAGTGAGCTGAGTGTTCTGTGTGCAGGAGAGAAGCCCTACGTGTGCACGGTGCCAGGCTGTGACAAGCGCTTCACCGAGTATTCCAGCCTCTATAAGCACCATGTCGTCCACACGCCGTGCAAGCCCTACAACTGCAACCACTGCGGCAAGACGTACAAGCAGATCTCGACGCTGGCCATGCACAAGCGCACGGCGCACAACGACACGGAGCCCATCGAGGAGGAGCAGGAGGCCTACTTTGAGCCACCCGCTGGTGAGAACCAGCCCGCCTAAAAGTCCTTCTGGACCGTGCCATGTACAGCTGCTGTCTTTAGCTTGGCTCAATGTTTACATTCAGATGCCATCGATGAGCCTGGTGTGACCTACGTGCCAGAGATGGAGGAGGAGGATTCGGGGTCAGAGCAGGTGACCTCTGAGACCCCGGAGGTGATTGGTCATCAACATGTGGCACTCATCACACAGGACGGCACACAGCAGGTGGGGCTGTACTTCATGTAATTAACAAATTAGTGTATATAATAAATGTTTACTGTGGTGGGTTGGCACCCTGCCCTGGGTGTCCCCTGCCCTGTGCCTCCTGGGATGGGGTCCGGGCTTCCCACAACCCTGAAGTAGACAAACATGGATGGATGGATGGATAAATGTTTAAGTTCTTCATGTCCTTCCATTATCAAACGAGTAACTACTTCACGTAACATAAAGTGTTTTTAAAGGTCAGGGAAGGGACAAAATTCTGTGAAAATGAGTGTATGCTTTCTTTAGAATTACTAAAAAATATTAATGTTACAATGCTGGATAACCAGCTTTCCAAGTGGATGCTTTATTCACTGTAACTAGCATAGACAGTCCATGGCTGTTTTCCTGAAGTAATTAATATAGATTTATATACATTCTGAATGATCTTCTGTATAAGTGTACATTTGAAAAGGTTTGTCTTGTTTTCTCAGGTCAGTATATCACAAGCTGATGTGCACGCAATTGGAAACACAATTACCATGGTAACACAAGACGGCACAACCATCACGGTACCGGCCCATGAAGCGGTGCTGTCTTCAGATGGGACACACTCTGTTAGCATGGTAGCAACTGATGGAACAGATGAACAAGTATGTTCTCTCAGTAATACTTATTTTTATAATCAGTCTGTAATTTCAAAAAATGACCTCAAACACAAATAATGGTAGTGTTTGTAATGGAGAAAAAATGATGACCGATAAAGAGAGGATTGAATATTTGTACAGAGACATACTAACAAGTAATGTAACAAAAAAACAAAGAGCTCTTATGTCTTCTAAAAACGTGTTAACTGTGTAGTCTTATATATCTGGGCATTCCCAAAATGAATTTAGAAAAGTGCTTTGCATGAGGTCAAAACAGATATTTCCTTTTCAGGTTTTGACCCTGAAACCCAAACCGATTAGGCTCCGTGACCTTTTACTGTTCACGCGATTTCTTTTAGGTTGCTATTGTGACCCCGGAGCTGGCATTCCAAACCACACAGTCAGAGCTAGGTCAGGAACATGAGCACCATCTGGTTTCAGCTGGTCCTCATCCTGTTACCCTGCTGGCCACTTCTAATGGTACCCAAATCGCAGTTCAGGTAAGTCAAAACTCTGTAGGAGAAGGCTTTGAAACTGCTAGGCGTAAAAGGGGAGGTAATCTCATGAAATATTGTATAATTGCGGAACTAAAACCTTCGTGCCTTTTTTGTGGTGGAGTCTAATGCAGTTGTAGTTGGACCCTCTTACGTTTGTATTTTGTTACCAGTATTTAAAAGAAATTTTCTTGCTTCTTATCTCTTTCTATACTGTAATTATCTTCCGCAAAAAGAAGCAAGTCTGTGCCGTAATAAATAAAATTAAGAAAAAAAAAACAAAGTAATTAATCTTCAGCAATTCTGTAAAATAGATTATTGTTTCCCTACCTGCATTTTGGTACAATAGCCATTCTAACTGTCGTCATTCAGAACAAAGGAGACAGATTTACAGTGCTGTAGCTTCACTGTGGAACCCCTGTTTCTATGGTATAAGAGGAAATGTGTGCAGTGACAGGATGTGCTGTACACATATAGTAAACGCAGCAGTACCTGGAAACACATATACCATTATGACATTGTGGGCAACCCTTTGAATAGGCTTGGCCCCATGCCTATCCTCCAGCTTGTCACTAGGAAACCTGGATTAGGGAGATTTGTAAAACCTGCCTTCAGAATTAAGCTGTAGAAAGATTTACAATTGGATATTGAAATATCTGGGAACTGGCTTCTACAAAAGAATGGTCTACCTTCTACCTGTCTTTAGCCGTTAAGTAGGGTAAAATATTTGTCATGAAAACGGGTTATAAGAGGTTAATAATTTTTAATTTTTTTTTTTTAAACTTTGTTTTCCAATAATATTTTGAATTTATTAGTAATCAGTACAGACACTTGCTGAGTAACCAAAACCACTCTTCTAGAGTGTATTCAATACTGTTATGCTAAGATAAATGGTTGATGAAATTATGGGTGGAGGATGTTGATGTTAAGGAATGATAAGGGCTGCACCGCAGCAATTTCCTAGTAATGTGAATCACCTTCACTTACATGGCAATAAATGTTTTCTGATTCTGATGAGTTTAACAGATGTAGTATAGTTGGGGAACCTTGCTTGTTTTCTTCAGAGACTGCAGTATCCAGTTGACGTGGTGTGCTTACATGTGCAGATATTCGGAGTGATGACTTGTTGTTTTTCAGCTTACTGAACAACCATCACTTGAGGAAGCCATCCGCATAGCCTCAAGAATACAACAAGGAGAGACCCCAGGATTGGAGGAATAAGACACACATTTGCATATTTGCTTCTAGGCTATTCAGGGAAAAATAAACTGGAAATATTTTGCTTTCTTGCATGTTTAACAGGGCTCTTGCAATTTTTGCTTGCTGACAGATATTGGTATTCAGTCTACTCTGATTTGTCTTGTAGATTTTCTGTACCTATTTTTAAATACAAGCTTGGCAGATACTTTTGGATAAAATGATTCACTTTTTAGTTTTAATGTGTTTAATTTGGAGCAGTGAGTAATAACTTTAATACATTGAAACTACCTAAACTGTTAATTTTTGCGTCTTTTTGGTAAATATATACACCTGTGTATATAGGGGCTCATTGTAAATTCTCAATATATTTTGCATTTGGTGTATAAATAATGCATTGGCATTAGTTATGCAACATTAAAGCAATACATCAGTTTTGTGTTTTTTTTTTTTTTGTTTTTTTTTACACTTATTATTGTACTGGCCATTTTGTGAATCAACATGTCCAGTTTAAATTGCTCCCTAAAACTAGCATGCAGAACTCACAGCAAACATGCATCCAAATTTAGACACATGCACTGCTTGTTAGGTTTGTCAACACTTTGAGTTTTTTTTAATTTTTATTTTAACCATGTAAGAGTGTAAACATCTTATACAATGCAAAAAGTTACACACTGGTACTTGAGTCAGGAAACCACCTTAGAAATCAAAAACAGGACAAATCAAAATAGCCACCACTTTCCAGCACCTATTCCTTCTTCATCATTTAAGTGATCTAATTATATTTGTATGGTGTGTTTGTGTCAGTTCTTGCACCCAAGGAGCACATGTGCTTGAAAGAATTCAACTGCACCATTTGCATATGACAGTAGACCTAGATCTTCCCACTGGCAGTAATCACAGCTGAACAAATTGGCCATGCTATTAATGACTAGTTTAAAAGAAATCTTATCCACTAAGTCTGCTGTACAAGTGTTTACAAATGATCTCCACTGCCAGGCTTTTTATTGTCAACCTTTTGATCAAGCTCATCCCAAATTAGATCAGTTGGTTTAAGGTGATTGGGCAGGCCAGCCCATCATTGTTCATCTCAGAAGGCTTGGAAATACTCTAAGAATCATTTTCCCATCTGCATCACAAAGGGCTGCCCATACCCAGAGGGTATGTCTTGGAGCTAAAGAATATGGTGGTAGCTTCTGCTTCAAAAACATTTCCCTAGCAGTGTACGTATACAGCCTACACACATTTTATATAAAAGTGGTTATATTACATACAGATTTTACTTTTGAGGAAAAAATATTAAATGGGTATCAACAAGAAATTAATCAGACTTATTTAACGAATAGTTAAATATGTCGGTTGAAACGCTGGTGTTTAGCAAAATGTTCTGAAAACTTGTCTGAACCCATCCATCGACTATAGTGTTTTCTATACATGACAAATGAGATTATAAGGTCAAACGCTTTATTTCAAAAAGCAGCAAACATAGAAAATTAGCTCGTAGTTGTAAATGTAGTACATCGGATGAAATATGCACACAAATAACGGTAAATTAAATCATAAATCCTGCTTCAAGGGGCGAAAAAATATATACGCCACGCCATACAAGGTGAATAAAAAACCGAGACGACTATTCGCGCCAAAATGACGTAACACTGTATTAAAATTAGCAGTGACGTAGGCCTCTGGACCGCCCCTCTTTTAAACTCTTATGGTTTGTTCTGATTGGTTGCAGATCAGACTCTCTGACCAACGGTCGTGTAAAGTGGGCAGAACGCAAGTTACACTTGAGTCATTCAAACTTAGTAAACAAACACGAGGATAGTATTAATTGTTTTTTTTTTTTTTTACATACCATTTTGTTTGGAAATATGGAGCCTTTTGGATTAAAGTTGAGCGTCTTGACCGGCTGAACACGACAGAGCCGTTTTCGTGTGGGCTAGGCTGAGCCGCGGTCTCGGTAACACTGGGCCTGTACCAGCACTACTGTGTTTATTTTCGAGTTATGTTAACGCGATTAGATTTTAACTAAAAATTTCCCGAGTTGTCAAGGAGCTGGCAAGAACTGCTGAGCTAAACGCAAGTCACGTCTGTGTATAATAAATGTGCTGGTCGGAACTGTGTTCGTGTTGAGTGCCGAAGTTAAACTGATTTAGGTGAGGATATGAGCTTCACGGTTTGCCGCAGGCTCGGTTCTTCCCCCATCATGGGCAAAAGTATTCGGCAGAAGTTGGAGTTTTCTCTTAAAGACGAGGACGAGTCCGTGGAGGATGACTGTAATAAAAGCACGGGTGCCGAATCGGGATTTACCGAGATGGATTCTCCTCGGACCTTGCGGGACAGCGGGACGGGGGAGCCAGACGAGAGCAGCCCGTTAAACCGGGAGTCCTGGGATGAGGAGCGCTTTGGGTCTCTCTCCCCCTTAAAGTCGCCCATTACCTACAGTAGAGGGTCTCCGTCTCCGAGGAAGGCCAGACGCCCTTACACTGGCTTATCTCCCGGGACGGCTGACGGTTTTGGCCACGGAAACGGACCTGAGTCTCCGGTCGCCGACTGTCCCGAAACGCCGCCGCATAAAAGCTTCCGAAAGCTGCGGCTCTTCGACACGCCGCATACGCCAAAGGTATCGGGCTGTCCTGGGAGCTGGCATGCTCTCTTTTAATGGGATCTTATTTATGTTGCATTAAATAACCCGCTGAATCAAAATTATGCGATATCGGCAATGCACTTTTTTTTGTTCGTTTATTTGTTTTATTTTGGTTATATACAACTTTGTGGTATGTGGAAGTTGTTAAATCTTAAGGCACAAACTCATTGTCTAATCTACTTGTATTACACTCCCGCTAATAAATACTTATTTACCTTTCTGTAGAGTTTGTTGTCGAAAGCCAGGACAGTGAACACTGGATCGTTAAACAGGAGAGCTGGATTATCTAGGAATGTCGACTCATCTGGAAGGGCTAAACAGCCCCTTAGAACATGCCGCACGCCCCTCATTAACATCAACCCGTTCACCCCAGACTCGGTACTCCTACATTCTGGGACGTTACAGAGTAACGTAAGGAAAAGATCACACTGGAATGAGTAAGTCTGACTGTGGTGTCAGTATTACTGTGTGTTTGTTTGATTCAACCGTTTTCAGGTATTCGTAATTCTTTGGCTCCCCTTTGAAAAGATTTATAGATAAATCTGATGTGATGTTAATGTTAAAGTAGCCTCTTCAGAACGAGTATCATTGGCTCTGTTAAATTTTAAGTTTTCGTAGGCAATTTTTAGTTATTAACGACTGATCTGCTGACAGGAAGCTAAAAGCCACATGGTCACTGATGACCATGTGCTCACGAGTAACTCGCAGCTGCCCTCTTGTGGCTGAAGTAAGTAACGTACTTTTCGTTGCTTTGTAGCTCCTGTGGAGAAGATATGGAAACAAGTGATGCCGAAATAGAAGATGAAGTCGTTCCACCAGCTAAGGTATTATTTAATATAATTTAGTTTACGTAACTTTCCACAGGTGGTGAAATGATTTTGTTTACCAGATTTTATTTTTTATTTTAGAGGATAACAATAATGGAGAACAACATGATGTCCAGGTATGCCACAGAATTCCATGAACTGGAGAAAATTGGATCTGGGGAATTTGGATCAGTGTTCAAATGTGTTAAAAGACTTGATGGGTGCATCTACGCGATCAAGCGCTCCAAGAAGCCTCTTGCTGGCTCTGTTGATGAGTAAGTGAGGATCATATCAGAGCATGACACTTTTTTTTAGAAATGGGGAGCAGTGTTTCTTAATGCTGCTGTTGACTTATTTATTCCATAGGCAGAATGCGCTTAGAGAAGTCTACGCACATGCAGTGCTGGGACAGCACCCCCATGTGGTCAGATATTATTCTGCATGGGCAGAAGATGACCACATGTTAATACAGAATGAATACTGCAATGGTGGCACACTTTCCGATGTCATAACAGAGAACTACAGAACAATGTGCTTCATGTCTGAATTGGAACTGAAGGATCTGCTTTTACAACTCAGCCGTGGCCTTAAGTACATCCACACCACCTCTTTGGTTCATATGGATATCAAGCCAAGTTAGTATGACCTTGGAATGTAGTTTGAGATGGTACTCAGATATTTGTGTGGTAGTCATGGTAATGCAAGTGTTTTCCTTGCATTTAAATTGTAGGTAACATCTTTATATCCAGGAAGACGGTAACGTGCATAGGCGAGTGTGATGATGATGATGGACCAGCTTCTAGTGTTGTGTACAAAATAGGTGAGATGCTACCTTGGAAACATAACTCATTTCACTTTTTTGTCTGTTTTAAAAGAAATGTGTGTGTCATTTATTTTATCTAAATTTTTAGGTGACCTTGGGCATGTGACCAGGGTAGACAATCCTCAAGTTGAAGAAGGTGATAGTCGGTTTTTGGCAAATGAAGTCCTGCAAGAGGTAACTTCAGTTTTTACGTGTAAATGTTGTAGTTAGATTATACTTTTTTTTTCAATACTGTGACATGATTGTTATTAATTAATAAACATGCATTGCAGGATTATAGACACCTCCCAAAAGCAGATATCTTTTCTTTGGGACTGACTGTGACCAGTGCTGCTGGAGCGGAGCCAATGCCTGCTAACGGAGACAAGTGGCACGACATTCGGCAAGGAAAACTGCCCCTGATACCGCAGGTTCTCTCTCAGGAATTCTTAAACCTGCTCAAAGTACGTGTCTTACTGTTCGCGTGGTGTAACGTGATGTACTGGCCACATTACCGCTCACGTGAAGACAGCGTGTCACTTGTTGCTCACACGACCTTCCGCCTGTTGCAGCTGATGATTCACCCTGAGCCGGAGTGTAGACCTTCTGCCGCTGGTCTCAGCAAGCATCACGTGCTTCTCAGCGCTGCCAGGATGAACGCTGACCAGCTCCGGGTCGAGCTCAACGCTGAGAGGTTCAAAAACGCCCTTCTGCAGAAGTAAGCTCCTCACTAAACCTGTCATCTCTGAGGGATGTTACAGGTGTTGTTTATTGTTCACTTTCCATATTATGTTCATGTGAACAAATTAATAAAGTGGCAAGGACTCTCAGTACAGTAAAGATATTTTAAATATTTGTTTTATTGCACCAGTAACATGTATTTGTAGACTAATTAAAAACTTTAGGAGCTTGATGGCCTGTAATCTACCTTTTGAAAAGCTTTTGAGTCGTTGCATGAAATGCCTTGATATGCCTCTCATTGTGTACTGACAGGCATACAGTTGTTAATATTCATGGCCTGGTGTCAGTGGTTTCCTGCAGCGTTTAACTGACTTTTTTTTTTTTTTTTTTTTTTTTTTTCCTTTTCAGGGAGCTGAAGAAGGCCCAGCTGGCCAAAGCAGCAGCTGAGGAGCGGGTTCTCTTCTCCGACAGGGTGCTCACTCGCTCCACCGTCCAGTCCAGCAGCAGAACGTCCAGGCTCATTGGCAAGAAGATGAACCGTTCAGTCAGCCTGACTATTTACTAGCATCGCCACTGTTCACAACACTTTGTGTTACTTACACAAGCAACCAGTGCCTTGGGAGTCAAACATGCCCTACACGTATGCTTGGATTGTTCAGAGTTCACAATACTACTCTAATCTTTTGGGTACTTGCAACGTATTTTATTATTTTTTTTAACTACTTGTAAAATTTCTCTAGTGTCTCAAATCCTTCAGTGTAAGGGTTGTATAACATCACCCCCCCTCCCCTACGCACTTGAGGGTTTTCCTTCTAAATGACAGTTCTGCAGTTTGAAGGGGGCAGTGTATTTAAGCAGTTTCCCTTCAGTATGAGCATACAGTATGTTCGATATTTGCACCTTATTTCCTGTGATATGTCTTGTTTGTCGTGTTTAAAACTGGACCATCAGAAAAGATTGTCATAAATTTGAGCACTTTGAGGGCAATGAGCAAATTTGTTGACATAATCTGCTGCTATAAATGTTTTGTTTGTGAGACCAGGGTTGGCTGGTTTTGTCATCGTTTATGTCTGTAAATCATTGGTTAAAGTGTACTTTTTTTTTTTTTTTTTTTTTTTTTTAAGTTGTCATCACAGACACTTGGTGTCTGAGCATTGCCTGTTGTCTGTGTTGTGCATTGATTTGCACAACATCCACCACATTGTAGTGACTCTGAAACTTGTAAGGAACCGTCAGTTAGATGGAAACCCACTGGCACTCATCTGTCATCAGTCCTAAACTGTAAATGTCTTTGCTAAATTTACATTTGGCACTCAATTGTTTCCAATACTTTGTAGCTGGTTTATTTGGTGCTAAATATGTACATTTTTCTTTACCTTCTTTCAAGTCTGCAGCCCTGTCTGAAGTAATAGCATAAATCATTGCCATGTTCTTTTCTTGTAAATAATAGATATTTCTATAGGATGTTTGATTTAGTTAGATTTAACATTCTGTAGTTTTTCATCGTTTGTCACCTTCATCTTGTTTTGTTACTGTGTACGGATGTTCTCAATAAAAAACGATGTTTCATTCAGCTTGGTTCATTTATCCTGGCCGTAAACCAATTTTTAAAGTTATAACTGCGTTTACTTACTAGTTATAAAAACATAATGACTTACTGACTTTGAGATTAATCTGTTGGCATGGATAATCCTCATTAAAAAATAATTTCCCTTGATTAGCCAGTGCAATAAAGCGTAGTTATGTTAAATAACCACCAGTTAAAGACTATAAAGCTGTGCGCGGTGTTCTGGTTAGGGCGCTACGCGGTGCTGAAAGCGCAAAGATGCTGCTGTAGGCGCACAGTTGCGTGTGCGCCCGGTCACGTGGCTCTCATTGTGTTAACTACAATAGCGATTTTTTTTGCTACGTTAAAGGGATCCACATTTGAAGGAACAGCACGCAAGATGGGACTAAGGGAAGAGCTCCTGAAGTCAATATGGCACGCCTTTACGGCTCTGGATGTTGACAAAAGTGGGAAAGTATCTAAGTCACAACTAAAGGTAAGGGAGTCTTGTAACGTCAAGTAGATGCATTACTGATTTATTACTGAAGTGTTAGAGCGCGTATCTTTGTAGCAGCCAGGCAAAAGTGTTGTAACAAATTGTCACGAGCGGTGCTCGTTTCCGTCAAGTTCTCCACGGTAAAAATATAATATATTGGTAGGATCTATTTCACAGTGAAATGTGAGGCTGGTTACACATCTTCCCGGAAGATTCGTGAGCACATGTAATATAAAAACACGAATACATCTCCCAAATGTAAATACAGTATTGCATAAACGTTCTAATAACGTTTCGCCATCGGTTTTATGTCTGCACAAAATATTGTGTTGTCATTATGAGAAAGTTTGCTGTTCCTTTTTTTTAAACAGAACTAAAGTTCTACGCGCAACACTGAATTGAAGTCATAAGTTCGAAAGCATAATATATAATTTTTATCTATTTACTTTTAATAATAAACTATCCAATTTGGTAAGCGATGTTTTGGAAACTTACTACACACTTGCCATTAAATGTGTCACTCGCTCAAGGAATTTATACAGAAATAATTTCGCATAAATAGCCTTTGTAATGCAGAAGTAGTTTTTAAAGCGTCAAAATTAAAAATTTAGCACAAACGTTATTCTTAATTTCAGTTCTTTTATCTTGCTTTTCCTTTGGCTAGAATCGACAAAATAAACTGCACCAAGAAAATGCGTGGCTGGTCAGGTGAAGTGCCTCCATCCTACCGTGCGAAAACCAACTGCGTTATTGCAACCAAATAAGCGTTTAACTCTTTTCTTGCTCCCTGCATACATAACCAAATGATCAGTTTGATGTCTTGATTTGAAATCACTGAGTAACATCAAGGTGTCACTTATTCAGTTTCACCAGAGATTTGTTTGTTTGTTTGTTTAATGTGTTGTGTGCGTAGTCGAGCCTCTATCGTGAGTTCCTGTTCTATATTATTTATCCGATTTTTTTAATTTACTTCCCTGAATGACGCAGTGGAAGCCGTTCTTGCGTAGCACTGTTAGTGGAGGTGATTACAGGACACTAGGCTGTTTGCTGCAGGTTATACTGGTTGAACGGGGAATGCCACTGCAAACACCCAGAGTCACACAGCAACGTCCCGGCTTTGTAGTTTGCCATAGAGCCGCCACTCGAGTCTCTTTTGTGTAATGAATGTTGAGGTATTGCGTAAGGTTTACAAATGTATGTGCTATGCATTGTTGTTGTCAACCTCATGCTGAGCTAAATCTTTGCTGACAGGCCAAACCAGGAATGTGATGTTAATTAACCGTTCGTTTTGTATTTGTCTGAATGACTGCTGAACACAGGAAATACTGCAGATAAGTCATTACAGGAATTTTTAAAATTGCACAAAAATATGTTGCTTTTTACAACAAAATAAATGAAAATGAGATTAATACACAGCAAAAATGGCAATGTTTATATGATGTACCAGATGTGCTCCCAGTACCACTCTGTCCACATTCTTCGTTGTGTTTACATTCTACTCCCAAGGGTTTGGTGTACACTGTATGTTAACATATTTTTGTCACATGGTATAGTTGTGGGCAGCACGGTGGCGTGATGGTTAGCACCATCGCCTCGCACCTCTGGGCCCAGAGGTTGATTCCCACCTGGGGTCTGTGTGTGTGGAGCTTGCATGTTCTCTCCGTGCTTGGTGGATTTTCCCCCAGGTTCTCCGGTTTACTTTCATGGTCCAAAGACATGCAGGTTAGGTTGATTCATGTCTCTAAATTGCCTGTAATGTGTGCGTGCGTGTGCCCTGTGGTTGGTTGGTGCCCCACCCATGGTGTCCCGCGCCCTGTGCTTCCTGGAATGGGCTCCAGGTTTCCCATGACCCTGAACTGGATAAGCGGTATAGAAAATGGACGCATGGATGGTATAGTTGTTTTCCCTCAATATCAAACTCTTTTCTACACCCCTGGTTATTAACACTAGATTTAACTTCCATACTGTCACATCATGAATATATTTAAGTGCTTTTAATGTTTTACTTCAAAATGTGCTTCAAAATGTTTCTAGATCATCTTCTCCGATTGAATACTGGGGCTTCTCCTAGACTCCCGCTGTGGAGTGACGGTTGTTTTGCCATGCGTTCATGTTCTGTTATCCTGTGTGTAGCTCACTAATGCCTGTGCTGCACTGGTAGGTGTTGTCACACAGCCTGTGCACCGTTATGAGGATTCCTCATGACCCTGTGGCATTGGAGGAGCACTTTAAGGATGATGATGAGGGACCTGTCTCCAACCATGGATACATGCCCTACCTAAATAAATTTATCTTGGACAAGGTAAGACACTCATCTTCTTGTTTCTTCCTATAGCTCCTTTAGCTGGAACACCTTTTTGGCTGATTTTGCATATAATGCATTTTAATACAGAGATATGTGAGCATAAGATCTTCCTGTGCTTTATAATGTGCTGTGTATAAGGTTAAAGGTCATCTGATCTGATCATCTGATGTGAACCCCATGGATACTAGTGGTACCTCTGAGAACTACATTATTGGACAAGACGTGACCAGAGTCCAGAGTATTTGAAAGAGATTGAATAATGATATATAATGTTGAATCCTTTCTTTATAAAACTGGTACAACTGCGTTCTAATAAAATACATAGTGTATTGATATTTTGCTTCCGTAATCACTCTTAAGCACAGGAACTACATCTACATGTCACAACTAATTTTCTTACAATATGGGCTGAGACTGCACTGCTCCTTCTAGCAGTGCTGCATATTGTTATCCCTCTTGGTAACAGGCACCTAAAGGGTCCAGCATCCTTGAGTGGAACGCCCATGTTTCTGTGGACATGTCTCACACCAACACCCGGGGGGGGGGGATCTCTTCATCCGTATTGATGATCTGAGACTAGGGTTAAACTGATTTTTGTGTGTTTTCTGCTGCCCCTCTTTGATTGGCTGCCTTTGTTCAGGCAGGTCAGGCAGGTTTTTTTTAATTGTCCTCAGAGTGAGGAATTTCCACAGTTAGAAAGTATAACTTCTGTACTTCAGTAACACCTGCTGAACAAGAAGGCATGGTCGTAGATCCAGCATGTCCATGTTTATCCAGTTTCAAGATGAAAAAATATAATATTTAGAAAAGCAGTTGACAAACATAATTTTACAAAAAAATATAAAGCTGAGCACCATAAATTTCAGATATTACTGTTTATGTTTTGTAATGGTCATTATAAACTGATATACATTATGTATTCTGTATTTAAAAGTCTGGAATGACAATGTTTTTCTACTGTCACAGATGGTGGTCTGTTTTTATTACTCGCTTTCAAAAGAGTTTGTTGGTAAATATCAGTATCGCTATCATGAAGCCACTTTTTCTATTTTTATTCAGAATTTCTCGTGTGTTATTTATGACCTTGGGTGTGCTGACAGTGTGTGTATGAAACAGCTTCAGTTGGTACTCATATGAATGTAAGCTAGTGTTTCTCCTCAGCAAAATACAACAAGGCTGTCATTGTTGATGCCTGGAACGCAGCAGAACTTCCCCTAGACATGGGGAGAGGGAGGTGGAGGGAGGTGGGAGATAGAAGGAGATGGGCGGGGGGTGGAGAGAGAAGGGAGGGGGAGTCTCGGTGTACAAATCTGCTGTTTGACACAAGAAAAGCACTGAGAATTACAGTAAATTAAGAGCCTTCTCTGCTGTCAGTTTAAGCAGGTTTATTCTGCATGTGCAGCAGGAGTGCTCTTCCTCTCTTGTCGTTTTTCATCTAAAAACATGGCTGTTCTGCTTTAAAACCAGTATTAACTCTTAACATGTCAGCAGTTTCTGTGCTGACACAGTTTATTCCAGCGTCAGTTATTGAAGCACTTGGACAGGGTGTTTCCATTTTTTCCAGCAGTCTTGATGTTTTGAACTGACTTCCCTGCTCTTTCTGACAGTTTTAAATGGAAATAACTTTAGTCAGAGCTGAAACTGTTAATATTGTAGCTTGTGCGTATAGCTGTTTTTCTGACTGCCCACCATTCCCAGACATTGTCATATATAAACACACATATATATATATATGTTTACATTTGGGCATTTGTATGTAAACACCTGTTGTAGAAGAATGTACTTGAAAGAATAAATGGAAAGATAAATCCATTTATCTTATGAAATGTGACAATGCAAAATTTTATTCTTTCTCTCATGTCCCTGGGCTTATTTGGTTTATTTATTGTCATGATACTCTTCAAGGCTCTTTGATATGATACCCATTTGTCTAATGTAAACTGATTCTGAGCGCAGGTCCAGGACAACTTTGACCGCATGGACTTCAACAAGATGTGCTGGACCATATGTGCCCGTAAAAATCTCGACCGGCGTCAGCTGATAATCAGTGACGATGATGCGTTCAAGATCTGGTGCATTTTTAACTTCCTCACGGAGGAGAAGTACCCCCTGGTCATAGTTTCTGAGGAGGTGAGCCCAATAACGCTCGTTTTGTTTAAGATTAAACGGCGCAAAAGATTTAACGTGTTCTGAAAATGTCTCTTCTTGTTTTGTGTATTATGGCATTTTTCATTGCACTTATGGAGAAAAAATTGATCTTAGCTGTGCTCAGGAACTGCGGAGAACAGAGAACCAGTAATGTGTGTCAGCCGATGCTGTTAGATAGGTGTGTGCGTATCTGTTTTTTTGGTGTAATTCAACCAAGTGCTTTGCTTAAGGGACCTACAGTAAGGACCCACATCTGACTTAAACAAGTAAACTTCTGCTTATTTCAGGGGTGTTGCAAGTTCTGCTGTTTTTCATAATCACAGGGTTGGTTCCACCATTAGGGCGACTTAAATTTTTATTATAGTATTTTATTAATCCTAGAAGGAACTTACTTCTCTGCATTTAATGCATCCCCTGAGGGGAGCAGTGGGCAGCCCGCCACATGCGGTGCCCGGGGAGCTAGCATTTCAGTGTCTTCCTTCTTTCTACCCATTGAGCCACCAGGCTGCCAATGTTTCCATTGTTTCCATCACACCCAGGGTTCCCTGCACACTAAGAAGCCTATATGCAAAATAAAATCAAAACAATAATTTCGATAATTACAATGATGGTTATAAGGCATATTACTGGGGAAGGGAGCCTCAGTAGGCATGGTTTTAATCTAGCCCTACATGGCAGGAAATATATATGCTGTCCTAGAAATGTGCAATGACAGAATATATAGGCCCATATCATGTAATTTTCATGAATTTAGTTTTCAGTGACATCTGAGACTTTGTGTTAAATTGTTTCTCTAATAAACTTTTCAGACACTCTACTTCATCTTAGCCAATATGTAAAAAATTCCCCCATGAGTTATAATTTCCATACTGATTTAACTTAATAGTCAGAGGCCTATTTTTTATTTTTTTTTTTAGAAATAACGCCTTCTGAAATGGTGGATATATTCCAGGAAGTACACTGCTTCCTGCTCCATTATGATCTAATATGTAGAGCTTTGCACACAGTTTGGTGGCCGGTGAAACAGGAGCTCCCAGTTTCTCACTAAAAAATAATCATTAGTGTCTGTCAGGGATTGTCCACCCTCATCCTGTAAAGCACGGCCGAGTTTGAACATAATGCACTGTCGTTCTCATCGCTTATTCGACTCATATTCCTGCCATTACTCTGCCGACTCCCCGGACGTCCCTTTATGTGGAGTCATTAGTAGGACTGTTTTCTGTTGCTGTAGATTGAGTACTTCCTAAGGAAGCTGACGGAGGCCATGGGTGGTAGCTGGATCGAGGAGAACTTTGAGGACTACCGGCTGCAGCTGTCCCGGGGTCAGCAGTGCCTGACCGTGTGGGAGTTCATCGAGCTCGTTGGCAAGGGCCAGTTCAGCAAGGCTGTTGACCCCCAGACCCTGTCCATGGGCATCACAGAGGTCTTCCAGGAGCTCATCATGGATGTGCTGAAACAAGTAAGGTTTCTCCTGCCAGTTGACCCTGACTCTTCTAATGTTCCAGTGAGAGGCTTGGTAAAGAATAAAGCAAATCACTCCTGTTCATCATCCAGCATCAGTCGCTGCTGGACCAGTGTGTGTCCTAGGTAACTGCAGCGCATCCAGAATGTCAGTGTAGTCAGTATGTCAGTGTCCATCTCAGATGGTAACCAACAATTATTATTCCTGTACTACATTTTTTCAGACTATAGGAAAAGGTGTGTGAGGATATGGGAAATACCAGGGCTTATCCAGACAGAGCTGGGTTTTTGCTCTCAGGTCTGGCAACAGTGCCATGCTTTATACAGTGAGCCATTGGTGTCATAGAGTTGAGGTGTTCCCTGGCGAGCACCCTGTGTGCAGTCTGTGGTAGCCAGTGCCACCCCCCCACCACTGGGCAGTACTTGTGACATGATGTCATTCCACATGTCGCCATGCACTCCAGGAGAGCGATTATGGCACTCAAAAGCAGACCGAATGGTGTTCATTCAGGACCCGTCCTGTTGTTTGGTCCCTTGCCCACATAGAACACTGAGCTGGTGGTGATCTCCCAGGGTCTAAATGTGGCAGCTGTGTGTCCACACTGAGGCTGCCCGCTGACTCAGAGGCTGCCCGCTGACTCAGAGGCTGTCTGCTAACTTGGACATATGTCCTTTAAAGGAGATGGTAGTAAAACCCCTTCTATATGACTCTGAGTCATTTGCAAATTGATTCATACAAATCTCCATAAGTGCTAGGAGAATACGCATTTCAGTTACAAGGCATGTTCTTCAGATTTGAGAAGAACATCACCTTCATTGGTTGGTGCTGGTGTCCAAAATGCATGTTCAGTCTTTTCAGTTAAGCCCCATTAATATTCATCATTCTAAAAACTGACATTTCTCCATGGGAAAACATTCTCCTCCATAAATATAATAATTTCACACAGCAATGGGGAACTGTACCTTCTAATGTTGTGGACTTAACCCTCTGCTGTTCTCTTTGGTGCAGGGCTATATGATGAAAAAGGGTCATAAAAGGAAAAACTGGACCGAACGGTGGTTCCTGCTGAGACCCAACTGCATCGCATACTACATGAGTGAAGACCTCACAGAAAAGAAGGGAGACATCCTTCTGGATAGTAACTGTTGTGTTGAGGTAATGGATCACAGAACAAAGCACAATGCTTATGGATTGTTCTTATCCTAGAATATAGTACTGACAGTGCTGACAGTACTGCAGTAGACAAACTGTTATTTCTGATTGTTATTTGGTATCCTTGCCTGACGTTAGACTACATTCCGTATGTTAAAATTGATCCATTGGTGTAACTGTCTGTGACAGGCTTGCTTCATAGTCTAAGTGTTCTGAAGGAACCTATTCAAGAGTGACATCAGTTTCTAGATGAGGTCATTGTGGGTGGGCTATTTACGTTGCTTTTACTTAAAGTGCTGCTCTTATCTGCAAGTAAAATCGTGGAATGTGTCACCACAAAAACGGCTGTCGTATCTATTGCAGGCCCCTCGTCAGCTTCCGTTAGCATTGTTCTCCTGGGAAGTATGCTTGGGGTGGCTGCAAACAAATTTTTGCTCTTTTTCAGTCTTTACCGGACAAGGAAGGGAAGAAGTGTCTCTTCATTGTCAAATGTTCTGACAAAAGCTTCGAGATTAGCGCATCTGATAAAAAGAAGAAGCAGGAATGGATTCAAGGTACAAAATGACGTGTGTAATAAGAGAAGGAAGTGTGATGCGAACAGTCTTCATATGAGACAGCATTGCTGAAATTCCAGCACGGTACAACGTACTGTGTGTCACACCCTTGTAGCCTGCGACGCATTAGCATAGTTGTGTGTACAGTGTTGTCAGTGACCTGCATCGTGGCAGTTTCGTTATCAATTCTAAACACCACCTCATATACTACGTGTTAATTAGTTACTTTATTGTCTACATATAGGAGTGAACACAGTGGCAATAACTTCTCACAACTGAACACAGTGGCAATAACCTCTCACAACTGGTTCTTAATCTGAGTAGTGGGGCTTGTCTCAAAACATTTGTGTGGAGGATTAGGGGACACCCTGGGTGGATCCACATCTGACCCCACCTTGGTTGCCCACGGTTACATATGAAGACCCTCATGTAGGCGCTGCTGCTGTTACTCTGTGCTCCCCTCAGCCATCCAGACCTGCATCAACCTGCTACGCCTGGGTCTGCCTGCGCCACACCACGAGGCCCGGCAGAAGCGCAGGGAGCTGAGGCAGAAGTTGCAGGCGGAGCAGGAGGAGCTGGAGGCCCGGATGAAGGAGCTCCAGACCACCAACGAGAACAAGCAGAGGGAGTTGGAACTTGTGAGGAAGGTACTGGCACTGGCTCTGGCGCTGCTCGGTAGGCCTGCGGGTCACGGCCCATCCGTCAGCTGTGTTCGGATCTCTTCCTGAGACGTCCGGGTCAAAATCCTAACTGAAAAGTCAGTTCAATACCAACATATGATGGCCTTGTTTTTGTGCCCAGAGAGCTACCATGCAGTGTCTTGCCCAGGGATGCACCTGGTGACTGGACTGCGATTTAAACCAGGAGACTTCCACATCCCAGCCTGATGTTCTGCCCATTGAGCCACCAGGCCGGTGACCTTAAAATGACACTGATCACTGAAAACAACAGCTAAATGCTATATATTTTTTTATAAATTACATTTTTTCTTATTCTCTAAGTTCATATCAGAGGCAGTCTGGTATGCTTAGCATGAAACTGTGCAGCATCATGTTAAATTTAAAAGTTGGAAATAAAAAAAAATAAAAAAAAATCTGGCCTTACATTGAAACAGGCATTTGAAAGCAGACATTTTCAATATATTTAATACGTATATTAAATATATTGAAAATACATTTTTTTTGGTGAATTAGTTTTAGTGTTTCCCTTAAATTATGTCAAATTATTTTGGGTTATTTGCACGAGTTTCTGTTTATTTGAAATGTATTAACAATCCAAAATGTTTGAAGAACAAAGACACAACGGATCTGAACGCGAGGCTTTAAATGTTATGATGATACAAAAGGCTGTTAGAACATATAATAAACATATTTTCAAGGCCTTGGTCTGGATTTGGTAGGAACTACAGAATGTAAACAGAGCTGATTGCAAACACATATGAGTTGAGTAAGACTGAAGTTCTTTTCCCTTCAACGTTAAACGTCACGGTTTCTGGTGTGGTCTGTACTGAGGCTCCCAGTCAGTGAAGTACTGTGAGAGAATCCAGTACAGCGCAGCAGGTTAGATCGTGTCTCACATTCGAGCAAAACTGTTGATGCCTCAAGATCAGGCATGGACACACTTCAGCATGGACGTGCATTTCTTTGAAACAGCTAGTTGGGTAATAATTTTTCTAACTAATTTACTAAATAAGTATTTTTTATCTTTATGTTTGTAATGATGTAATTTCTGTTATCGGCTTCCTGTCCTTCTCACACTACAGAAAAGTGAACTGAATTGGAGTGGGCTTTGTTTCTGATGACGTGCCTTAGTCTGTTCTGAAGGGCCACAGAGCCAGTCGCTTTAGTAAATCTCCCACGTGATGCTGTGCCATTTCTTATACACAAACATAATAAGGCCAGTAATCCCTCTGCAGTGTGGAAGTAATTTCATATGGCACTGTGCTTTAGGAGCTGTCAGTTGTGCAGTTAATGAGGCTTAAAGCAGAAATTGTGGTTTTCCACTGGCCTAATCGGCTGCGTTGCCTATTCAGAGGCACACAAGTAACAAATATTTAATAATAACCTGAAAATAGATCAAAGTATAGGTCTCTTCACCAATGACCATTGATGTGGTTCCGATGACGTCTTTTCCTGAGCTGTCTTTGTCCCTATACACACCTGCCAATCCAGATCAGTGTTTTTTATTTATTTATTTATTTTTTATTTTTTATTTTTTTGCATTTGGACACCAATGGGACGAATGATCTCATTTTTCGTCAATGGGAAATCATCAGATTTTTTGCCAGGGAACTGTGTGGAAAAAACCATTTTACGGAGTTGACAATTGTGGTTATATGTCCCATGTGTTTGGTTTGCATCATGGTGTCAGTCCTCTGTAAGTGTCACTACCCAAATACATCCTGTATTGTTGACATACTGTCATGTGTGAGACATTGAGGAGACATTATGTCTGCTCTCAAGTGAATGTCTCTGAATGTGTTTTTATGATGAATATCTAGTGTAATAATAGGTACAATAGACTATGGGTGTGGCAGGGATTTTTAAATACTGCTAACAGATTTTAACGCTAACTTCCTGTACTACTTCTGGGCTTCCCTTCTGTGTGGGGGGAAGGGCCACTGGTTTCTTTTGTTCTGCTAAATATTAACAGTTCACTTCTGTAGTTCCACTGTGGTGAATAAGGCCAGTACATTATGGATGGTTGTAATCTGTTGTGGCCTTAGAAATGGTGTGGACTGAATGCACTGATCGCCAACGTGATTTGCTTTATGGTGTGTGATGATGTATATTTGTCACAGAGGTTTTTGTAATACTAAGTTTTTGTTTTAGATTTTTTTTTCTTTTTTTTTGGGGATTCATTTCTGCTTTGAACAACTTTGGCTGCCAGATGTACATGATAATAATTAGTTTTTATTTAAACTGTCTCAGTGTGGATGCACACGGTTTTTGTCCTATGCATCACTAACACCATATTGAATTATTATTGGAAAGAGAGAACAGCAGTGCTGGTGGCTAAACATATGTAGCTTATGTGACAACTCTAACGGTTTCACTTCTCCCATTTAACAACTTTAACAGAAAGACTCTTTTCAGAGAACCGAGCTTCCTGTTTGACCTTTGAACTGGGCCTAACTGGTGCTATGCTGATTATTAACCCATACAACCAGTAATGAAATGCTAGGCTACGTGAATATGTTACATTGAAAGATCTTAACTGAGAAAAATTAACAGACATGAGAAGTACCTTAGTGCCTTATCAAGTACAATTTAGACTTTTATTAGAAGCGGATTTTAAGAGCTTCTGCTCTTGTTAGCGAAATGTGCTGTTGGTAATATAGTTGTGAATGAGGTGTGCTTTGGTGTTTCTGAGTTACACTTTGAAAGCAGAATTGTCATAGTTCTGCCCTTTTGACACATGACAGATACCAGTTGACCTGTTTGCTCCTCTTTGTGGTCTCGCTCTATAGAAACTAGAAGAGGCCGCAGCCAGTGCGGCCGAAGAAGAGAAGAAGCGCTTGCTGACCCAGAAAGAGCTACAGGAGAGCTACAGAGCAGAGCTGGAGAGAGAGAAGATGGTAGGTTCCAACCAGGCACGTGAGCTGCAGCGGGTCCAGCAGCTGCAGGAAGCGTGTGCCAACCCTGTGCTCTTGTGTTAAGCAGAAAGCTCAGCATTATTAGGTTTTCACATCCGCTACATCTCAGATGCAAACAGGATGCCCACATTAAAGAAACTGAATGCTGGGTCAAGGTCCACACTGGAATGTTGGAGGACGTGTTGCTTCAAAATTCACATGCTTAAAAATATTGAAAGCTCAGAGACACGTTGGAAATGTACAGTATGGGATTTTATTGCGTAATTGATTCGGCCCACATTTTTATCCAAGGAGGCAGGTTTTGTTGACATAATGTTTTTTCTGGTGAGTTTTGTAGGGTAACGGTATAGTTGAAGGACTTTCTTGAAAGATAAACTTGTACTTTGACTCTAATTAAAAATTTTAAGCACATGAGCAAACCATTTTACCTTGGTATGTACAACAGGTATTGTCTAATGATAAATTTGATGTTGTCATTTTTGGCTGTAACCGTTTTCAAATAGATATTTTGTGCTCTTTGCTTTGGTTCCTGTAACTGTTTAATGGATAATTGCTTAACGTCTATTATACAGTTACTAGGTTTTACATCATTAATGTTTTAGATTTAGAAAGTGTTTGGTTCCTTAAAAACCTACATTAATAATATGGCAGTTTTACAGCATTGACAATTAAACTGCCTTTTGTGCAGATTTTCAGGAAGTACAAAGTTAAGATCCATATACTGTACTTCTTTAATTTGCAGTTCATGGAAAAGCCTTGAACAAACACGTAATGCATGTCTGATGTGGTGTCGTGGGACCTGCCCGTAGCCTTTTTTATTTTTATTTGTTCTTGTTCGGGAACTAATGCTTGAACATCAACCAGGTGCGTCAGCAAATGGAGGAGCAGGTGGCGCAGAAATCGAGTGAGCTGGAGCAGTACCTGCAGCGTGTTGGGGAGCTGGAAGACATGTACCACCGCTTGCAGGAGGCGCTAGAGGACGAGAGGCAGGCGCGCCAGGATGAGGAGGCTGTGCGTAAGCTGCAGGCCAGGTAGGAACACCTGTTCACACACTCATCCCCTTACCTCGAACACACCTTCAGTTAGACACACATGCTCCTCTGCACACACTGAAGGCTTTCCAGTTTAAAGGGCTTAGATACACAGACATTTACATGATGTCACGGTCAAGTGTGCAATTTGACATGGCATCGCCATGGACATGTGGACGGCAGCGCGCTACTTCAGAACAAAAACACATTGTTCCTCCTGTTTTCATGTCCAAGCACCAGTACGCACACACACATTGTGTTTCTGTTTTTAAGAACATCCCACTGGTTCCCAGCTGTAAATACAAACCTTTCATAGAGTCCAAAAATATAAACTCTTTCATTGCTTTTACATAGTGTTTTGAAACTAGCCATAAAGACATACTTGTGAAGGATATACAGGATATGCTCAGTGTACAAACCCATGGAGTGAGAACACACCTTTGTGGCAGGTCGTCAGCAGCAAATAAACCTGTTATAGACACCACATTCAGGCTGTTAGCATCAGTTACCATTTGTGTTTCCATTTGAAGGTTTAGGGAACGTTTACTCCATCTAGCTGCCCGTTTACAGCAGTGGTTCTTTAACTTTTTTATTCCGGTGCCCCCTGAGATTTTGAAGTTCCACCCCGCACCCCCGGCACATAAGACAAAAAAAGAAACACCTTCAATTTTCATGTGAAATTATCAGGTGCCATTTATTAGTACTGATGGCACAGTGACAAGAGCTGTTGCGTTTTTATAAGTACAAACAAGCAACAAAATGGATCGTGATTAAGAACTGAACAATAAACAAACAAATAGTGACTCGTAAAAACACTTGGCCTGTGACAGGGCAAGAGAAACAGCAATAAGCAGCAGATGAGTATCATAAATACTTTTCACGATTCCACAATCTCTATATACAACATATACAGATTACATATTAGAGAAACGGGTTGCGCCTCTTTATTCCGGCAGCCTTGGTACCCGGACACTGCCAACCAAAGAAAATGCCGGGAAATAGAAATCACCTCCTAATACACATGAGTTTTCACTTTGAACTGAGTGCATCAAAATACACTTCTTCAAAGGGAGAAAGAGTATTACGCCAAGCAACTGCAGTGCATCACCTCAGAACCAGTTCTGCTTTGAACAACAACGCTTCAAATGAAAGCATTTATATATAGTTCATCAGTTGAGGCCGACTGAGTTATTGACACGTGGTTAATTATACATTAAAAAAGTTTTAACTGCCCACGTCTTGCTTTATCAGCGCTAAGTAGGCCTAATTGATGCACAGTTCCTGTGGCGTGTTGTGATGCACAGTTCTTGTGGCGGTCAGGAGAAGCATGTGTGGGGCATGGGGCGTTGCTGATGTCATTTTTATTTGAGTCATGGCTAAAACAATGTGTTACTGAGCGATGGACTGAGATGAAGACGATGCAGCCATGTCCAGTGAGAGTATGACGAGCTAACATGAGAGGAAATGATGCAAACTACAAACTAAAAAAGACATCTTTTCAGATCTTCTCCTCGCACCCCCAAGAACTGACTCTCGCACCCCTTGGGGGTGCCAGCACCCCAGGTTAAGAACCACTGGTCTACAGTATCACACTCACGGGGGGTAGCAAATGGACCACTCATACCCCTCCCTCCCAGTCTGTAGCTTTGAAAATTGGATGATTTAGGAGGGTAATTAATTGCACCCTCCCCACCCCCAGAAATGCAGTTTAGGATCTGTGGTCCCTCGGGGTGTTGGTGCCAAACGGGGTCTAAAGCACCAAAATGAGAAGAAACGGACCTGTGAAGGCTCATGTTGTGTCCTGTGAAGGCTGGTCAGTCAGCGCGTGCATCCATGTCTGCAGGCTCCTAGAAGAAGAGGCGGGCAAGCGGGCCGAGCTGGAGCAGATCCACCTTCAGCAGCAGAGGGCCATCTCCCAGACGGAGGCCGAGAAGCAGGAGCTGGAGAACGAGCGGCTGGCCAAGGAGAAGGCCCTGCAGGCCGCCCTGGAGCAGCTGGAGCACCTGCAGAGCGAGCGGCAGGAAGCACTACAACAGTACGAGGTGAGCCCACGCCACTCTGGCTCCTGCCTCAGGTAGCACAGAGTGCGCAGCCAGGAGCTGCTCGTACCTGTTCAGAGGTCATATGAGCCCCACGTGTGTGAGGACATACACGGACGCTCCACACCCTAACGACAGTGCAGCATCACCACTTCAAAATCCAGAGGCAGCAAGATTGTATATTCTTTTTCAATTTGACATTAATATTACTTATGTGTAAGTGACTTCTGCGGTGGGTTGGTGCCCTGCCCTGGGTGTCCCCTGCTCTGTGCCCTATGTGTCCTGGGATGGGCTCCAGGCTTCCCCTCGACCCCTAACAGGATGAAGCAGTATAGAAGATGACTGACTGACTGACTGACTG
>JABJVR010034454.1:0-33738 GCA_025773905.1 Chitala chitala
GTGTGTGTGTGTGTGTGTGTGTGTGTGTGTGTGTGTGTGTGTGTGTGTGTGTGTGTGTGTGTGTGTGTGGCAGGGGGAAGGAGGGGTTAAGAAGGAAAAAGTGCATGAATCAGAAAACAGATTTTGTATGCATGACATCTAGACAAATTGCTGTGACCCAACACCTTTCTGGGGTTTTATTTTGACTTAACCTTATAACACCAACTTTATCATATTTGCTACATGCGTTTCTGGGACTTGTACTTGTACATTTAAATTTTTTTTTGTATTTTGTCAGAAGATCCAAAAACACTTCAATTTCAATAAATTACATTGTTCTGGCTATTATATCAGGCTTTACCTTGGAGGCATGTGGAGGGACAGGGATTGCCAGGTTTTCATTATACAATTTCAGCACATACATCACATTTCCTTCATGTATCCACAGCTACCACAATATAAACACTGGTCTACCCTGAATGATGCTGCACTCACCACTCAAAGCAGTATGGTGAAGATGAGAACAGCATTAGTAACTGTATTGGAGACACTGAAATTTTGTGCATGTAATTGTACTAGGCAGCCAGCTGTCTTTTCTGGATCAAGCTTGACGTCCAAAGCACGACGCAGCTATATCAATAGAGACCTTTACTGTGCATTTCACAAAGGTCATTGACAGAGCACTTCAAATCCAACGACCCACACGCTTTACCGGGTAATAATACATTTGTCAATCAACATTATCTGAGGCCATAGATCACCCCAGGGAGGTGGTGGAGGGGGGCATGCAACCAAACCAGGAATAACAAGTAAACAATAAAAAAGAAAAAACTCAATCAATGTGACCATCAGGTGGCCATGTGTTCCTGCAAGGCAATACACAATTGAACAATTGGTAAGATAATAAATAGCACAGGCCTTTATGCTGAAACTAGCATGACTGAATAATGCTTATATCATTATTAGGTTATTTAATAAAAGAAAAACTACAGGCATCAACCACTGCATCGACCAGAGTGAAACTTAACAGCAAAGTATATAAATTCCTTTTGTTTTATTTAAATTACCATGTTATTGTGTTTTCCTCATTACATTTCTGTAAATTGACATCCGAAGCCTTTCTTAAGGATTTGTTCTAACTTTGCTGGGTCCAAACCCTCACTATGTCTTTATACTGATAAATCAGAAGTTGAGAAATGAGTCTCTTACTCATGCTTACATTTTGCACAAAGGCACCATCTGCCAGTCACTTAGCCCTGGCAACATAAAACTTAAAGATGGACATTTTCAAACTCATCTCACATACATTGTCTTGCCACATGTCAGTTCAAGCCAGTCCTTGGCATTGTTCTATTTAAAGCAGGGGTACACATTAGAGGAGACAGAAAACCCAGTGACCACGTGACTGAGGACACTCAGTTTGATAAATAATAAATGCGACCATGAAAAACCAGCAACTTTGATGGAGCAAACTCTGAAGGAAGTATATTATGAATATTTTATTAATATGCACAAACACATTCAGTATTGGACAAACATGCATATGCTCACAGAACAAAGAGTAAATAATTAATACACAATTACCTTTAACTCGTAAATCCTCTGGATTTCCATCCTGCTGAGAAAAGAATAAATTATATTAAAAATCACAGACTTCTTAAAGTGTATTTCTGCAAAGAACAAATCTGACAATTCCTATAAAAGATTCAGAAATACTCCTCTATTATTTTTCAAAGAATACCACTATGCCAGAAATACATTTACAAACTAAATTCAAATTCAGTCTCAAGTTACAAAATGATTTGCTAAATAATTCATAATCCTGAACAATAAGAAACAAAGTGCCCTGGTATATGAGAACGAATGTGTGCACATATCATATACAAAAATCTCTCTCATCATAAATGGGAATTATATAGCTGCATACATTATAATCCCTCAATACTCAAAGTTCACATGCTTGCGATTTAATTACGTATGTGTTTACAGCTTTACAGCACGTAACAGATTTGGTGGCTGTTGAACCAGATTTTTGCCGCAGACATACAAAAGAGGGAACAGAAGCACACAATCTGTGTCATAGTATGGAGGTTTGCATTACACCGGGGATGACAAATCTGTTCGGCCGCACCTGCCGGGAACGTTGGAGAAACACAGCCTCAGCAGGATACAGCATTATTGGATGATGAATCGGCGTGGACATCTTTGCTTGTGCCACCACTACTGTTATGCATAGATTTACATTCAGAACCCACCCCCCCTTTCCCAGGCTCAGTGGTCTTGTTTCTAATCCTCATTTCCGAGCCACCCAGTCCTGGGAACGGACCGCATGCCCTTGCGCCTGCGAGGCTTGCGAAACGGCGCCGTGTGTCAGGTTCAGACTGACGCGTGACGCACATCACCGAAAACCTGTTCCATTACCATACGTCCCATTTGATTCTTTTAGACATTCCCGTCTGAGTTGTGGATGTCCACACTGACAGCTCATTTACATCCAGACGTGCGACCGTAGAGAGAGGTGAGTCATAACAGTTGATAAACGGGACAGTGTTACATGAAGGAAAAGGTCAAGCTCCAGATGTTGCGTTGTAGTGTAAAACGGAAGCAGGAAAGGAGGAGGACAATAAAGTAACTTTCTAGTCTTCTAATGAGATGTAACAGGCCCAGTCTAAATAATATTGTAATAACCAAAAGAAGATTAAAAAAACGCTACATAACATGACACAAATAATAAAGCTGTAAATCATTTGCAAGCTGTAGGTATAAGTAGAGCAGTTGGTTTACAACGATAGAACTCAACCCCCCATCTTGCCAGCCCCCCCACATACACACCTCACCGAGCTCTCTGGGGATTGGAGCACCCAGCTGTGCGACAGACAGCCATCTGCCCGATGAAAGCAGCTGACTAGCCGCTTCTATCTTTATCTTATCTACAAATCCCAGGGACCTCATTTCACTAAACCTCGCCTTTCACATTGGGATTGCAGAGCACTCTGGTCGCTTATCCCCGATTTAATCTCGCTCTGCCTCGGACCGCTGGGGCCCACGCTGCCCTTCCCGGAGCTGCGCACCGCTTTCATTCCCACAACAATGAAAGCAGCCTTTGAGCGACTGTGGCCTTTGAGCGACCGTCACCAGAACAACGTGCTGGGAGGAAGCACCTGAATCCCTGCCCTCCCACTGGCCTTTGACCCACCGTGCCTTGGACCGGATTC
This sequence comes from Chitala chitala, assembly GCA_025773905.1. NCBI lineage: Eukaryota > Metazoa > Chordata > Actinopteri > Osteoglossiformes > Notopteridae > Chitala > Chitala chitala. The sequence goes on from JABJVR010034454.1 coordinate 3,195, forward strand.
CCCCGGTGAGGAGCTGCTGCACTGCCTTTCTGAATTCTGATGTGGAGCAACAATGCCTTTGCATCGCACTCCCGTCATGCTCAGCTTCATGCAACTGAGTCAGACATGCTTTGTTTTCCTTCACTACGATTGCGAAGGCAGGTGAATGAGGGCACGTCGACGGTGGCTGAAACAGGAAGGAGCTCAGCGCCTTTCTTTACCGTGTTCTTCATGATGAGCATCTGAGATTAAACTCCACAGCCCTTGTTAGCTATGAATAAGCAAATTGCCAATTAACAAAAACGTGGCAAAGATCTGGATGAACTAGGACGAGTAAGCTCTGGCAATTAAATAACCTCCCTTAACAGCAGTTACGCAACACTGTAAACATGAATGTTGTTTTCAGAATTTAGTTTAGCAGCGGTGCAATAAAATTTGTCCCTAATTTGGATGCTTAACTGACATATTTAAAGCGACACTTTTTAATGTATCCTCATGTAATTTTAATATTCTTGCACTGAGATTAATTTTAAGTGCAGTGTTAGCAATGTACTGCACATGCAGGAATTGGCTTAAATTAATCAAAGGGCTGATAGCGCAAGATGCTGACAGGGGCAGCAAGCACAGCTCAGCTTCTCAGGAGGCTATTGCAAGTGTGGTCTGATTTCAGCCTGGAGGACTCTGTTGCTTGTCATCCAGCATGAGGGATGGCCCAACGGACCACATCAAATTTCCCAATGGCTCTGGGTCACTTGAATCTGCAGCAAGGCTACAGTATTCCCAAGAACAGGTGCTGTCTTGCCCAACAAAGCAGTTGGTTCAGTGAAGACCTGGCTTACACTGCCCTAATTTGCTTTATTCTGTTCCAGACCCGTTCCCTTCCAGGAGTGAGCTATGTGAACCACAGTGCTCCACCATGGACTCTAGCCTGATGTCTCCTCTACAGCTGCACTCCCCAACCGTCATGTTTACAATTTTCCTAGTCCTTTGACACCCACAATTACTGCCCATTTACTGTATATAATGTCTGCACTTGCATTTAGCACTTAATGGCAGACCTGTTGACAAGCCAGCGTTGTTACCCAGTAAAGGACTCTTCCAACGGGGAGATTTGCATAGTAGATTTAATGCTCAAGTGAATCTGGAGAGTCCCATGGTCTTTTATATATCCTGTCACTGCTTAGCCTGGTTTCATTCTAAACACAAAGCTTTAACTCAGACCTTTTTTTTTGTATGGAATTATCCAGAAGTGACATAGTAACATTTACACCAACTTCAACCCTTTTCCCCTGAGCTACCTCCTTCAGCGTGTGTGTGTGTGTGTGTGTGTGTGTGTGTGTGTGTGAAGACCATGTTCCTTTGTCTGCAATTAGCAAATTTTGCACTCCTTAACATGATGCTGGATCATGACAGATTTGTGTAGAGATGAAACCTGAAAACCAAGCTGCTTATTCAAAGGCAGGGCTTGAAAATTAATGTGTACCGGCCGGCTACACAAGGAATTAAAGGTGACCTGAGCACATGAACGCCTGGCCTGGCTGCTTCACCGGCTCACCGGCTCTAGAGTACGGAACATGTCAGGCTCATCCATCTTCATCTCAAACCCACAAAACCAGAAGTCCACTTTGGCTGTGTAGCTCTGTGTAAAATTCGGTGGGGCTGAACTCCAGGTGTGTGAATCCAACACCTGTGTCTGGACAACACTGAAAGGGAAAGGCTTAAATGAACTGGGCAGCCTCGGGGAGGGTGGTGCGCAGTCCTGGGGGCATGGGTGGTAGAAAAAGGGTTTGGGTACAGCGCGCTACTCAGCCCAGCACTCCAGGAGGGAAAAACTTTTGGAGAATTGGATTTGCTCAGCAGTAAAACAAACACAAAAGACTCTCAAACAGTAAAAGATTTCCACTCTGGCAGGTTATTTATCAAGCTGTTTTCCAAAAAAAAAAAAAAAAATTAATTAAAACATTAATGTTTACTTTGCTTTGGGTTTGTCTGAGTTGGTTTTCTGAAGCAGGCCTCTGTTGCATTTCAATATTTTTTGTCACCATATTGTCATATTTTTAACTGTAAGTACAGCCAGGGTTTCACCCAGTCTGTGGACCCTAAACGAATGTCGCCATCAACATGTCTCAAGATTATTGGTCCCTATAATGTATTTATCCATCGTTTGGGATTGTTCAAGCAACTGAGCAAGCTGTTTGCAGCTTAGTTTCTCATATTAATAGTTGACCAGCGCTGATGCAAACTACTCCATGTGTGTAAGAGCACACGTTTTTAGTAGTATGCTTGTGTGGTGTTTGCTAGGTTCTCGACTCAAAACGTAGGTGCAGCCTGTCTCTGTCAATGCTAGGGCCACAACACAGATTTTCCATGGGAGCATGTTCTATTTCCACCCATGTATGCGCCACTTCCTTTAAATGATGTCCCTTTCAAAAGAGTCTTGATTACAGCTGCTTTATGTTCTGTTGATTTATGAAAACACCACTTGCACTTGAATAAGTCTTCGAGGTGCTCCGATAGCTCTATCTCACTGCGCCATTACGCAAAATATCTCAGAATTTACCCAAGTTACAATATGAAAGGAGGTGCTCCCATCCCACTCTGTATTCAGACCTGGCATTCTGACCACATTAACCTTTTTCTCATGCATACCGTGCTCGGTGGGTTCAGGCACAATGGTCCACACAGGAGAGTCTAAGAGATGAAGGTAAAACACGGCCTCCAGGCCAAGAACTTAGTAATTTTATGTCCCTAAGTAGTACATAACAATTAGCTACAGGGTTTGTAAAACTCGTTCAATAGGCTTTTAGGACGGCATTAATAAAGAACAAAATCCACTCCATACCTTATGGCGGAACCGTACTGGCAGCTGATAAGCTCTCAGCCCGTGTTCATTCTCTCTTAACTTCGCCTCAGCAGCCAGAAAAAAAATACCAAGATGTAAAAGCGCCGGCCACCATTCGTGTCTCCTCATTGGTCTTTTCCTGTGGAAAAAAAGTAATGAGGAAAATCACTGGAGATTGTTTATCTGACCACAAACTGTTCGGTGCTTATAAATTTTTATATTTCTAAACGCTAATGTATGTCTATAAATTGCTGTGCAGTTAAAGCTGTCTGCTGGACCTGCAGCCAGCTGGAATTACAACTAATGATACCATTAAGTATTTAACACTGCGCAAAGAATACGACCATATAAAAAGGAAATTAAAAGAATAAGTGGCTTTGAAAACAGCATTAAGACCACAATAACAGCAAGCTAACAACATCAACAGCAGGTTCTGTTGTACTAAACTTGGACTCAATTTTACAGAACATTCTATTTTGGAGACAGGGCTAAATTGGTAGTCTGGTATACCAGGTATTTTCCAGATGGGTTTATGCACTTTGGCACTGATACAATGTATTATTATTATTGTTATTTTATAGACCAGTTCTGGATTATGGTGGTGGGCTACCTAGACCAAAAGTACCAGGGCTGATTTTTTTGTCGAAGTTCAGTCCTGTTTGCAGATGTGCTTACTGCAAAAGTGAAACATAACAGGTAAACAATAAATGGAAGTCAGGTGCATACAGTTTTATTCTTGAAGATAATCACAGCACTACAGAACGAAGGAGTTAATGACGTGATTGCCCATGAGGCTTTACAGGGCAAAAATGAACACAATTGGCATTTAGAAAAACTATGTAGTAAAACACTGAAACATCCTGATGTTTCTGTTTGACATGAAGCATTTGATGTGGGTATTTATTCATTCATTCATTGAAATGGTGCACAACCACAAGAAGATTGTTCCTCCCTGCTGACTAATGTCAAGGTCACCTTCTAACTTCAAAGTTCTGTAATACAGTAGCTAAAAGTACAACATTCCATCACCGCTTCATAAAGGCAAATGGCCAGCTATCAAGTTTCAAGTCAGTACTATGTCATATTACATCTGAACCACAATTTATCTAAACATTTCTCATCTTACTGGGACACTTCCACTGCTCCACTGTCCTTATGTATCCTTTAATTTCATTGGCCGTTTATTATAATCTGTAAATTTCTCAACTGCCGCGAAAAAAAGAGCGATTATGAAACACATTTAAATCTACCTGTAATCCACACATACCAGTAAACATTCTAAATGTGAAATCCATCCAGTGTATTTTGCATCCAGAAGATATCTTTTAAACTTTTCTGTCATCTTTTTTACAGTATCTGAATATGAGGACTAACATATGTGTGATCTTAATGCAGAAAATTATGCTTGAGTTTTGAGACTGATCTTGTTCTATTACTGGAACTCTCATTTTCTTTTAATATGGGATATTATACTCAAGGGAAGATGAATATGGCTGAAGAATAAAATCTGTAATGTAGGCTTTAATTCTTACATTCCAGTTACTTGCAAATGTATATCAAATATGTTACAAATTGTTGATATAGCCATTTTGTTCATTTAAAAAATGCAATGCTATAAAAATGTACACAGATATGCAGACGGTTACACAGAACTAAACAGTGTAATTAGCAGCATGCAATATCAATTTTAAATGTTTTTAATTTTCTATTTGTAAATATAGAGTCCCGTTTCAAGGACCATTATCACCACTTTGGGCAAAAACAGAAGTTAAAACATTACACTTCCTGATGACTGTTCATGATTAAGAACAGTGAGGTTACATATTTTAGATCTGTAGTCTGAACAAATCTACAAACCACACATTGAAATATTTTTATTTTCAGTGTTTCCCCTAACATAATTTTCATAAAAGACCTGTTCCCCTCACAGTACAAAGGCATATGGATTAGGCTAATTCATAATTTTAATTTAGCGCTTAGTGTGTGGGTGGAGGTGCCCTGTGATGGGTTGTTTAGTGTGAACTCAGTCCCCCACCCCATATTGTGTCTAATTGGTTTGCAAATTAATGATAATATCCTACAGTTGTTTTGAACAATATTTCTTCCCATTTTCATAGAAGACAGTGCCCAGTGTGCACATTTAAATATAAAGTAATATCTATATAAAGTATAAATTATTCATAGAAAATGTTATATAAAGACATAATAGCTATACAAAGTAGAAATTATTCATTGGAAATGTTATTTTAAAAACAGTACACTCTAAATGTGTGTATTTATCTTGTATCACATCATATTCCTTCATTCTTCCCTCCCTTGCAGGCACACGTTTAATAACCAAGCATTTAATAATTAACAACAATTAAATAACTGACTAGGCAGTGCCCAGCAATATATACCTGAATTGACCTTTATATGACCTTACAGCAGTAATTGGGAAAAATAATTTAAACAGAAATGCTGCCAACACACATTCGGGTTGTTGGCTTCTGTTTAGTCAATATATTGACACCTCAGTTCTCTGGGGAACTTGTCATCTCCATCACTCTCTCAAAAGCCCACAAAATATGGCTGTGTTGTTTCCAGGACAGAAGAGAAAATTTACAGCCTGTCAAATGTTGTCTGTCTCCTACTGAGTTGGTTACAAGAAGTAATCAGGGAAAATGATGATTTATTGGTGTTAACAGGGGAATGCCGTGTCACCAAAACCCTTCCATCATCTCAAATGCATTTCCTAATAAAAGGTGAGCTTATGTACTATATTCCCCATTGGTCGTGGATAATAATGCAATCATAATGTCAAGAGTGGCCAGGACAGGGTACTCTAAAGCAGAGGAAGATCTAAGTGCAGAGAATGTTCAATGCATGAAAACAGTACAAAAACATAAATCATAATAATACCAAAAACTAAAAGGACAAATGTAACCAGGACAAGACATGGACTACAGAATGGCATGGAGAACCTACAAAAGAGGATGCTGAAAACACTATAAACCACACACATCAGCTGGGAAGACTAAAACTTCAACACCACAGCAAAACATCACGCTATAAGTAAGGCCAAACAAGTGAAAATACTAAACATTACAAATGAGGAAATGAAAGAATAAGGGGTGTGGCCACACAAGACATCACAGACAAACCGTGACACATAATCAGACAATAAACTGGACAGCACATATATATAAAAGTATAGCTAACAGAGGAAATATATTTACACTTTAACCTGACATTTGACCATATGTCATGATATAATTATGTCAGCGTGACATACTGAACTGAGTAACATTGACAGTAATATCAAAAAATGTCTTCTCACTTATAATGGCCGGGAATCCTTATGGCATTCTTAACACCACTGAGACAACAAAGATATCCACAAGCCCTGTCTGGACAAATACAATTGCAACCTTGTAAGTGTGGAAGGTTAATACTGTCACTCTCCCGAAAGGTGGGATTACCGCACTGTCAGTGTGCTGTCGTCCAGTGGGAGCTAATGAAATAACCAATGGAAAGTGGGTCATTGGCTGACTGGGTACAACACTCCCACTCACTGTGGATTCTGAGACCTCCTTTGTTTCCACGATCAGTATACACGAGTGTATACTGCAAAAAGTCCGATAGTATTACTCTACAATAACCTCCACAATTACAAAACAAAAAAATCAGAAATTGTTTTTAATTACTTATTTTGTCCCATTTACTCATTAAAACTCATGTACTTATTTTTTTCTTCTTGTTGCTATATAGCCAGTGCAGTTTGAAAATCGTCTGATTCCAAAAGCCTTTAAAAATCTGTTTTATGTACATGTTGTACATGTCCAACCTATCACTGTCCCTTTTCCAGAATAAATAATTTAATACATCTCGAGTAAAAACACGATATTCACAAAGTGCAAGAGATAGCTAGTTTTATAAAACCGCATGCGCTGGGACGGCCGTTTCTCTTCATTCAGGAGTTTTCCTCATAGTCTTCCCACGCCGGACTGTTGTCAACATCTCTTTTTTCGCTCCGTTAGAATAACATTAGCCAGTCTCGCTACAGTAGAAAATCCATTTGACATTGCATTAAAAATTAAGGAGTCCTCGAGTAAAAGGCAGAACTGATTGCGGCGCTATGATTAAACCTGAGTCTCAGCGGGGAGCCAGACAGTGGGCTCCGGTTGCCTGGCAGAGCCGCTCTTAAGAGCTCCTTATGCTCACTCGAAGCCCTCATCACTGCGGAATGTGGACAGCGTCGTGATGAATCGGTTATAAATAACGATACAACAGGGACGGACGCTTTGTTATTATTACGTCCGCCAAACACCGACTCGCAGTCTTCCTTTAAAATTTTCATTTTAAGCGCTCTGCTACTGTCCATATGCAAACAATATTAGAATTAATTCTTTACAATATATGTGTTTGACCTCTGACACAAAATAGTTAATATACTAGCTTCCAGGTGCCTTGATTGCCTCGATCAGAGCCGCTTAAACTCACTCCGCCCTACCCGTTACCAGCAGACTTCCTGACAGACAGTGAATAACTTTAACTGATACGTGTCAACCTGTAAACTGATATTCGCAAAGGAGACTCAAGACTCTATAGGAATCGTTACTAATAATAATAATAATAATAATAATAATAAATGAAAGAACAAAATATTTCTGAAGTGCAGACCATTCCAATTTACAGCCCTTTTAATAAAATGCACTTTTCTAAACCATCACTGCAATACAGAAGCAGAGAATACTGCTTATGTTTTATCGCTCTCCCTGTTGTAGGTGATATTTATCTTGTAGATATTATAGCCAGAAGATTAAGCGCTTTCAAAGTCCAGCCCTGCCATGTGACCTAAATCCCGACAGCCGTGTGTGAATATGTTAAAAAGACAATAGCAAGACAAATCGAAGTGGTAGAAATGAAATAAATAAATGGAATAAACAACAATAGTCTCGTTACGCACGCTACTGGGGTGAAAACACCAAAAAGGTTCTCTGATACATTACAAGCTATTCTCTGGTCATTTTGCTTTAAAAACACGCGTCATGACTTTTCTCCTACTGTTAACAATGAGCTCATTAGTACTGAGATAATTTGGGGTTTAAGTGAATCTTCCCAGTCAATTGTATTGAAAGGGAAAGAAAACACATTGAATTTAAAAAGGTTTAATAGCCAACTTTCCAAACAGTGCTATTTTGTGGACACTTTGTCACATAAGAAACATGCAGGAACGCTTAAGACTGAGCATAGGAAATATGTGTTAGCCCGTTAGTGTCGGCGACCGCGATGAGAACGCATGAACGGCCGTCGTTTCTGACAAATGCTCTTCAAAACGGTAGTAAATACTTTAAGCGTGCATTGAAATTAAATAAGATTTAGAGAGAGCATACGATGCGAACAATGAAAAACAGAAATGTGGAGGGGGAACAAAACCAGCAGACAACTTTAAAGCTTGTTTAGATTCTACTAAACGCGACGCGATGCTGGCGACGCCCGCGCTTCCAAGAACGTCCAGCTTGCGTTTATTTTACAGTCACTTAATTTGTGGTTTATTCATTCCTACCTCACCCGACAGGCTCAAAATGTCAAACTCCAAAATTCCCGTGAACAGTTTTAAATACATTCTGCTGGCATCTGGTTTCAAAGGCAGTACAGACACGCAACGTCCCTTCTGGCTATTACGCTTGTTTGCAATAGGCTGCTGGCTTCAAGCAATGCCTAATTGATTTATACTTTCTGTCCATTACCAGATTAGCATTTATTGTTATTACAATAATTCTCACATAAGTATAATTTTAAATGACATTCATCTGAGCCCTTAGACTATGTGACTGCTGTATTAATGTAGTCCCTATTTTTAACATAACTTTTTCTTTTAAAAACTTAACAAAGCCAACAAAATTTCTGATAATATACACAACAGTCAAAGAACGATAGGAATGCAAAATGCAAAACACAAACAATTCACATTACTTGTAGTTTATGAAACTCATTTTATGAAATAAGGACATCTTCATCAACTTATTCACAAAGGCAGGGGAGAAATCAAAGCACTCATTGCAAAACATTCTTTCCCTCTACAAAGATTTCCTAGGAAACATTTTTTGAGAAATATCATTCTGATGTTTCAGGGCAATTTAGAAAGAAGCACACCTGCTGATTATCCATGCCTCACAGGCAGAGAAATCCACCTATTACCGTGTAATCTGTTTCACCAGAGAAGCCTAGACTGCACTCGCACCTGGAATGTTGCCACCTCGGTACAGCTCACCAGAAACTTGAACTCCAACCAATTATTCAAAGGCCTGAAATGATCCTTTTCTTCCCTCCCCCTTACCAACACCCTACTTGCTAGAAGAAGAAGCTAACTTGCCAATATCCATTCACATTTTTGCTTCATGTCATCATTCAACGTTTTCCTGTGTCCATTAAGTGAGTAGAGCAGGAACTCTACATGCTGTGGGTCATCAAAGACCTACGTAATGTATCTATGCTATTACATACTTAAAAAAAACCCAAGTCCAACAAGGTATAGTCTTCAGCAGAAGTACTGTGTTTTTTTTTAATACTACATCTATTTGATATTTGATTTTTAGAGAAAGTGGTCATTAGAATTCAGAGGGTCAACCAGAAATGCTTTTAGATGAATCCCCTTTACATTTTGTTTGGCTAACATCTCCACATCTTTAAGACATGACAGCAATGAGCTCATTTATCATGAAATTAATCTAGACATAATAAAGGCATACATCCAGGAGAATTGTGTTTTTTAAATCATGTCTAAATAGGTAGAGGCATATGAAATTCTCCTTGATGCTACGACAAAAAAGCTCGATGCATAATACCAGTGAACAGTGTTTTTGTTGTAAGATTAAAAGGAGCCTGAAACACCAGAAACTGTTTGTAAGTAACATTAAACAAACGTTCACAAATTGGTCACACCTTAAACTCATTAAAATAACAGCTTTCAAGAGCCTGTAAGGCAACACAGTTGGTTTTGTTTCAGACTGCATATAAATCTCAAAGTGCAGCAGCAGAATCAATTTTGGACAAAAGCACATTCTTTGTGACATTAATCTTATTTCATTGCTGGACTGAGATATCCTACAGAAATGTTCTGAGACACTCTGTGCTGAGCTGACCTTTCCAGTGATGCACACTTGAGAACCTGACCCTCTACTCTGAAAGGAATAAACACAGCTAATATAGCAATAAAATATTTTGCTACCTAATGCACTCTCTATAAAGGCAAGAGCCTGGCCAGCCCAAAAAGTGTAACTACTGAGATCAGACCAATTTCCAAGGCCATTTCTAAGTGCAAGCTTCAGCGTAAATATAAAAGCCAAACTAGCACCTCAACAAGGCTGTGGTCTGCACACAGATTAAGAGGCCTGACATGAAAACAGCCAAACAGGCAGAAACATACAAAAAACCATCAGGTACGCAGGCAAAGTAGAAATTATATTCACGTAACAGTGAATCTAATTACCATACTATGGGCCCATTTGGATTACAGTACTGAGTTAAGAGTGCAATAATTCACATCACGTACACTGGGAGAAAACACAGTTTAAAAGATGCATATAACAAACATCTGTTTCAGAGATTCCATAAGAAAAGTGATCAAAGAACTAATCTTAGGGTCAAATAATAATAAAAGCTTTTCATAATAGACTGAGATCTGTAGCTCTGAATCCTGAATGTTGTTAGTATTCAGACTTGATGAGAACAAGGTTGCCCTCTTTCCCCTGTATATTCCTCTCAGTATTCCAGACCCAATAACAACAGGTCGGATTCACACGGCTTGTTGCACTCTCTGACATGACACGACAGCTATGTGATGTGGAGGCTATGGTGGCTGGGGGGGGGGAACACAGGAAGAGATTTCACAGCTAAGTGAAGGGGGTGGAGAGGAGCAAGGTCCCCATCCCCACAGGACATTGGAACCATTGTCATTCTCCCACAAGTATCGTAAAGGCTTCTGGGTTTTCTTTGTAGACATCTAACATTACGCCCTCCACCCAAACACATTCTGGAGAAAAGAAACCCCATAATATTCTACATTTCACTAACACAGCAGCAGCACTTACAAATTACACTCAAAAATAATAAGGCTAAAAACTGTAAATGTAAAACTAGGCTGAGCTAACATTAACGTTGAAAGTGCAGGAAACTTGATGAAGAACCTGTTTCTTATCATCACCTGGCAGAAGTTATTTCAGATGTAACACAACTACCGAAATCAGTAATTCAGGCTTTAGTAATGCAATGAAAATTTTGCGATCTGCAAATTACCAAAACAAATAAATAAATAAAGGGTGCTCTTTTTCCTTCTAGGGATGAATAGCGAGCTCAGCCAACGCGGAGGTCACAGGGCTGCGTTACAGACATTCCATACACAGCCCTTCACAATGCACTTTTTTTTTAGCAGGAAGTAAAAGCCAATGTAATCTGTTAACCACCATCTGTTGAATTGGTCTTTAACTCGATGGCGCTGGGTGGCGGAGAGACAATGATGTCGGCAAGGTTAACTCCTGCCACAAAATTTTTTATAGCAACATTTTGTGAGTGTGAACACAAAACTCCTGCTAAATGGCTTGACTGCAAAGAGGGAAGAACAAAAGGAGTGTAAAAATGCAGTTTCATCAACACTGGCTAAGGACAATGGCCACTCCTTAGCTCCATTCAGACATAAACCTCATTAAGTCACTTACAATGCCATCAAATGGGGTTTTGTGTGTAAAAGACTGCGGCTTTGTTTTAGGAAATTTTGCCAAACTAACAATTAATGTTTGTTTCCAGTATGCTGGCGTGTATGTAAATATCACAGCTATGTTGTCACAAAACTCTTATTCGTGTTTTAATGCGCGTCTTTTTAAAGTTTGGTTATGTAGTTGTGATTATTTTGCACCTACACAATTAACATGTGCAATGATTAAAAATTGGGCTCTATAGGTAAACAATTGGGTGGGGACTGTGGACAGTGAACCTGAGAGATTGCATTGATAAAACACACACACAGGTGCACACAAACAGAAGGTGCATATTTTAAAAACTCAGAGGATAAGGGACATCTGGAAGTAATCAGAGCCAAATTATGGACTGTCAACCCCAGGCCTGAACAAGAAGGTGATCACACCCCCCCCCCCCACACACACACCTTTCCACAGTAAACTATATGTCACATAAAGAATACATGCTGATAAAAGGGACCATGTACAGCATCTAACACCTTTGAAATGCACTGTCAGCATCAGGTCTGTTTTTAAGACTCAGGTGTTGCAGGTCAATCTTTACTCCCAGATGACTGGGAAAAGCCAGGTTAATGCAATTATCTGCTCACAGCACTTCATGTGCCCATGAACGCAACTGGGCAGTGAAAAAAGCACTGCCTCACACTGCCTCACCTCACAAAGAAATCTTACAGACTAAAACAACATCTGAGTACCGATCACATTATCTACACATTGTTTTCAGCTTTTAGAAATGGACCACATAGGAGATGTACTGTATGTATGTGTCACAATACTAGAATATGAAAGGAACACTTTAATTTTAATGGAACAAAAATTAGGTTCTCTTTAGTCAACAAACTAAGTTCCAGTTCAATTATGAATGTCACGTTTATCTGTTATGCTTAATTTATGATTTGGTTATGCACAATATTTATTCAGATGACTAATTAATCTTCATCTACTCAAATCTAACATGATTACTATCAACAAAATTTTTGAATTTAGTAATCTTAATAAAACCATGTTGGAACTGAAGCTTCAGGTTTGCTGCTGATGAATTTACAATAAGTGGTATCCAGTTAAACCATGTTGCATTTTTCAGTAGTGCACTAACCATCTTTGTTTACATTCATGTTATCTTTTGTGCAGAGCAAGGGATTTCAACATCGTGCATCCAATGGGTGATAGGGGTTCAGGGAAGATTGTGTAGGGATAGGTTAAGTAATTCATTTTAACAAGATAAAACAGTGATATGTGACAGTATATTGAGAAAATCCATTTCCATCTCCATGGCGAATTTTAAAAATTCCAGAGCATGAGGTCCCAAATCTCTACCCAATTCCGTACCTGATTACATCTGAATTGGTATTGACCATATAATTTACCCCTACAATTCACTAACAGATGCTTCACTTGTCAAATAAATATGTAGGTATGAACTAGGGTTTACACTACTCAGAAACCGACACACTTTATGTCACACTATATTTTCGGTATTTTGCTCAGAATACTGCTAATATTTTAATGTCACTAAATGACATCCCTTGTTTTTGAGGCATTTTGCATAAAAATTCGCTGGAAATTATATTTTTACAACACTTTTAGTTTATTTGAAAGGTTGTATGATTATATTTGTGGGTTGTTTGGCATGATTCAAAACTAAAGATAATTTACAAAGAAAAATATTAATTTATAAATCGTTAAGCAAGCAATGGGACATTAGGTTGTGACTGTTTACCAGGATGTAGTACAATGGGCTCGGTGTTCCCACCTGTGAATGGCTTCCAATATAACATTCAACCATATGACAAATGTTTTACAAACGGAACCACCAGCTCATTTGTAAACACAGTCGAAGCGAATAAAACACTGGTACGGATGATAGTTTTTTGGAATGTATCTGACATATCAGAAGTATTGAGAGTAGCTAATTTTAGTCTAGAAAAGCTAATCCTTTAAAGGTCAACGTCTTAAATTAAAACGCAGGGAGCGAATCCACTAACTTCACAGGACGAAATTAATGTCCTAGCACAGAACGCGATTACGTCATTGCCAAACCAGTTCTTTTTACTTTCCGAGCGCTTATTGAACTTTTTGTTGACTCCAGGGAATCACTGGCCTTGGCTGACTCCAAAAGCCACCCCATAAAACACCATTCACTAACAAGCTAGTCAACGACGAACGAAAACAATGAAAGGGTCGGTACGTCGTAATTGTTCTCTACAAGCGAAACGGTATTATGAAAAAGGATATAACACTTTAAACCAAACTTTATATTTTGCTTATAAATTAAATTAAACCACCGCTGGCAAATTGCTGTTTACACACACAAAAATGTCTTAAAGCAGGAATAGCCTAGCTATTAAAGCTTGTAAACCTAGTAAAGATGGTAAACTCCATACCTAGGATTTGCGGTAATAAATAAATAAATAAATAAATAAATAAATAAAATTAAGTATAATAACCAAGAGAGTACCACCTTAATTGTATGTCTGATCTTTTAACAACTATTCATTGTGCGTGTAAAGCTAAAAAAAACCGATGAAACGAACTACTTTCTGAACTGAAATATATATAGGCTAAATAACTTAACATCTGTAAACATACCGTTCAGATTCCCACGTCCCTCAAATGATATGCGTGCACAGCGATAGCACTTTATGCAGACTGGAAGGCAGGGAAGATTTCAAAGACCAGTCCTACAGGCTTTCACGGGACTCTTGCTCCAATTCAGTCCGAGAACGAGTACCCTTCACCGTGTTATTATAGCAATTTTCACGTGGATTTGCTTGCCGACGTTAACTTCACAATCACAGAAGCAATCTTGACACATAATAATAAGTGCAAGAAGAACAAGAACTAAAGAGTGAAATCTGCAGTTGTTTTCTTGCCACGAACACTTTAGTTCTCATCAACTGAAAGGCGTCAGTGTGCAATATATTTCATTCCATAAAATGTGCATAAAGTGATAATAAAATGTATTCCCATTACCTGTGAATCCGGCCCCAGCTATCCAAGTAAATGTGTTTGAAGACAAAATAAACAAAATAATAGTTTGCAAGCAACAATATCGCCAGGGTGTAAACACAGACAAAATCCACAAATGTTTTCCTCGTTCAAGTTCGTAATACAAATTAAAGTCGACGCATCAATATCCGCGTACAGTGTTTTCGTAAAATCCAGACTTCAGCACCAGTAGTTGAAAGGACAGCTCCGCTTGTAACCAACCTCACCTCTCTTGGTTCTCCAGCGCCACTGAACTGCAAGCTACCAGTGCCAACCTCACCAACTACCAGCGTCCTCAGCGGATTTGCATACAATCACTGTATCAACCAATCACAATCTCCTCTGAAAGCAACAGAGTCGAGTCGGCTAAACGCTGTGTCAGATTTGGAGCGGCTCTTCAGCTCGAGCGGCACGGATATTACGGTTTCAGATTGTACACGTTTAAATACACGTTCTCACGGTTCACTGTACTCTGCATTATGAAGGAAAATGTATTTAGCCTTTCATTCTGAAAACTGTAGTTAGAACAGGGACAAGATGTTGTATACGTCGTTTTTTAATCTATATGTAAATTGACCGACTTTTATATCTGTGTATAAGATTTTGAAGTACCGAGGGAAGGTGTAGCATAGTACAGTCAGTTCCAAAATGGAGCCGCCCCTTTTTACGTAGAGCTATATGTATGTGTATGGCTGTCCACCAATGCTGAGAAGCTGTATACACTGTGGACGAAAGAAAGAAAGAAAGAAAGAAAGAAAGAAAGACAGAAAGAAAGAAAGAGAAAAATTTCACACTCAGATCTAACAGACTGAAATGTCTTAAAATACAATAAATGCAACATATTAAATATGGTGAGAGGGAAAATGTCCTCAAACGAATATGTATAACTGTGCACTCCCATCTGGTTAGTATAATTACAAAATATTTTTGTAGGGACATAAAGCCATGACCATTCACCAAATTCATGACACAAGATTGTGAAGTTATAATCATATTTTGCTGTAAACAGAAAGTGACTTGATAATAACAACAACGAGTCATTCATTTCATTTGTTCAGCAGTCTTCATTCCTGCAATAACTAAATTAAGTTACAACATGATTTATGGCTTAAATTAGTTGCAGTACTCCATTCTGTTCTCCCACAGTCTGTTGTACCCATCAGCACTGAAACCTGCTGTTACCCATCCAGGTATTGGACTGATTACAGCAATTGATCAAATTGCTAATTAAATCCTACAGACACAATGGAAGTATGCATAAATGATGGCAGTGATTTCTTTTTCAGAAAGGCTTCTTTCATTTCCTGTGATAGACAAAAAGTGTGTTATGACACCATTTGGCAGAGCATGAATGATGATGGATTATATAATGTTTGTGTGTGTGTGTGTGTGTGTATCTGCGTGTGTGTTTAATACTGGTACAAAGCCAACACCTTTATTTTACAAATGAACTGGCTCTAATGAGAAGCTTGGGAATCATCATTAAGTCCAACCAGCTGAGGTAAATGAATGTAAGTGATGGGAAAAGCAGAAAAAATACACATTGCAAATTTAAATTAGAGTGTTACATTTGTCTCTCTGATTGTTGTTTCTGTACAGCCTTTTCTTAAACACTATTGTTCTAAGTGATGGACGACTCTGACTGGGTTTTATTTCCAACAGTTTACCAGTCATATGTGGGATCTCAAATGCCCTCTCAAACACTATGACAGAAGATATTTTTAAGTGAATTGGATTTAAAATGCCAGCAAAGCTCAATGTTTTAATATAGAATTGTCATGTAAATGCATTAATATGTGCTCTAATTTCCTTTTTTATAATTCACATCCCAGAGAGCCTACAACCATAATCTGAAAATGAACATTTTGGTTTCCCATCTGTAATTTTCCCCAACATCAAGGGGAAAGTTACAGTAATGTTGGCTAATGGGTACTACCCAATAAGAGCTGTTACCATTCACCTTAAGTTCACAAATCAGCCTCAGCAATAAAGTGCATGACAAAAGTCATATTCCCAGTCTATCAATAAGTAATGACTAAAACCAAAAAGCAATTGCCAACCATTTAAGAAAAAAATCACTAATTTCCCCAGAATTCACTTTAAGTCACTTTGAGTCCAGGCATGATTACTATTACCATCTTGAAAAAGCCTTCAATGTACTCAAGACACTGGTAGAAATATGATTTACAATGAAATATTGCAACATTTTTCACTTAAACAACAGTATAACAAAACACTTACTGTCAACAAAATCAAACAAAAAGTTTGGTTAAACAGGTATGTGACCTTCCAAGCTTCAATAAGAATTTACACGAAACACTGAAATTCAAATCATGTACCCTTCTTTCAATATATTTATGTTTAATGATGTTTAGCTTTATGCTGCCACAGGTGATTATGTGCCATACCAGAACAAATGCAGGGTTACAAGTACTAACTAATGAAATACAAGTGTAATACCAAGGCGAATTAACAAAGGGAAATTAACTACCATCTACTGTCTACAGTAGACAGTTGTGTAATGTAACAATAATAATCAGCATATTATGCATATTGCAGTGTGCTTTCTGTCAACCTGACAAATACACCTGTTTTCAACACAAGGAGTAAACAATATTCACCCTTCCAGAGCTAACTCAATTCATCCATCCATTCTCTATATCGCTTGTCCAACGCAGGGTTGTGGGAAGCCTGGAGCCCATCCCAGGGGGCACAGGGCGCAGGAAAGGGGACACCCAGGGCAGGGTGCCAACCCACATCAGAGAGCTAATTCTTTAACTGATTTTATCTCAGCTTTATGTGATTTTTAACTTTAAATGATGTGTCTGAAGGGGGTCATTCTTCAGTTTTTTGCATTAGGATTAGAATTCTACAATGCTTTTGCAAACACTATTGTTTAGTTTTAAATTAGGAAAAGGCAGCCTCAGCAACAAGTGTGACTGTAAATATAAGGACAACAAAAAGATTTCCAGCTCCACAAATCAAAGAAATGTGTTGCAAACAGATAAGAGGGCAGACAAAGAGGAGGACTAACACTGTACCCAAACATCAAATCACAAAAATGAGCCAAAATGCAAAGATGAAATATATTTTGCAGATATAATGCTTGCGCGAATACATTTAGAAAATGTGGCATGGAGAACATATGAATGGTTCTGAGACATCAAGTAAATAACTTCCTCCATTTTAGCTTCAAAGGGCAGAGAGCTGATTTGAACTGAATCTGAGCTTTTTACAGCATACAGGAAATCCTTACGCAGTCATTTGAAGGTGAACTCCAAAATAAAAACTGCTGAACATACTTCACAGAAGCCGACAGAATAATCAGTGAAGGTACAGAAGGCACTGGAAACAGGTATTTGCTGAAAAAATACAGTACATCACCATTTAATCATCTCTGTGTGAAATGTATTGATCATTTTAATGCCAAAAACAAGGAGCTAAGCACAAAATTAAATATTTTAAGACACCCTAAAATTACTATGTATTGTGAAAACTGTTTTATTATAAAGCCAAGGCATCTGAGAAGCTGTTTTGAATGAATTTCCTCAGTGGTTCCGAATGAAAGTAGAAACTGATATAAATATATTCTGGTGTAATAATACTGTTATTCATGACGGGTTTTGTGGCAGGAAGCTTGCCTGGAAATGGCGGTGACAGCTTGACAGCCATCATATCACTAGAAATGGTCTTCTCAAAGATCAGGCTGCACTGAGACAGGATTAGCAAGGCTGGAATTTACCAGATAAAGCCTTCCTGACAGGCCGACAAAATGACCGAATCAATGCACAAATAACACGAGTCAATTTTACTCGGACAGAGGCGAGTCCAATGTCACGGCTTGCTTCAGAACAGTTTCCCTTTTTTTTCTTTTCTTGGCTTTTGTCATTTAATTTTGGGGCTACGGCACAAGACTCCTTGTGGCAGAAAATCAACATAATGCCAGAGACGTGGAGTGTTTGAAGAGAGTAGATGTCTGCAGATGTCCCCTGTCCTCAGTTCTGCTCATGTGTGATGTAGCTGTGTCTTGTGTAAATGTTCAAAAATAATTCCGAAATCACACCAACTGTATGGTCGATTTATTAAAAGGAGAAAAATGGCAATAGCAACATTTAAAAAAACTGAAATCAATCAAGGAGATATAAAGGAGAATAAAGTTCTTTTTTATAGCCTGTTTTGCTATCCTGTACTTTGCTTTTCAATTTCCATAATGTAACAAATAAAATTATATGAAATATATGCCAATATAAATTTCTTAAATTAAAAAATTGAAGTCAAACTGCTTAATCATATTGTGTAACAAAAACTGAGTCCACCTTTATTTTTTATTACAATCACATGTGACAAAATGCAACATGAAGAAAAAAACAAAACTAAAGCCAGATGACAATAAAAGAGAAAAACCAAAAACTCCTTAATAAGGAGAAAAAAATGTCTAGGAAGCAAATGTTTATTGGCTGCTCATAACAGACTCTGTGATTATAAATGTAAAAGACAAGCATGAACAAAATTAGAATTATAGTGACAGAGAGAGAGAGAAAGAGGGAGAGAGATGGGCTCTTATACTGTAGTAAGTTCAAGCCAAGGTTAACCAACATGATCTTGACTCATGTATTTTTCAAGCTGCATCGTCAGTAACGGCTCAGTGGGTTCCCTGCTGCCCCTGAACACAAACACAAACACTCACACAAGCACACATCCAGCTTTGATTCCAGTTCTCCGCTTCATATTCCCGATGCAGCACAATCTCCTCATCTAAAATGAATCACTGCTAAATGATATTTTCTTTTCTCTCTATTCTCATCCCCCCTCTGTTTATGAGAGTCTTCTATCTCTTCTCTCCACAATTTCAACCTCCCTTCTTTTCTCTCAAGCCCTCTCACAGAGACAAAAATACACTCATACACACACACACACATACACGCCACACAGTCCTCTCTCTCAGGAGCCATGGGGTTACCTGTAATCTTCATCTCGTCTTCCCCAATCAGATCTTATTTCCCCTCCAGAATGTTCTTCCCCTTGCTGAGTAGCACACACACACAATTCACTTTTATCTTTATAAGAACTCCACACAGGGCTGCGTCGTTATTACTTATTCTTCATACACAGTGATAGATTTATCACTTTGGCGTTGCATCTCTTGGTTAGTATTGCTGCCATTTTTTTTCTTTTGTAATTCAACTTAAGTACACTTCTCACTGACTGTGATCAAAATTTGTTTCTAGCTTGGAAGCCCTTTTCTCGTGCTTTACTCTCTTCTATGCTGAGTGATTTTTAAGCGCACACGATCAGCTGTAAATGACTTAACACACGTTTTTCAAATCTGACCTGCATGCTGCAAAGCTCTTTTGACTATTATGGTAGTCACTGTAACATTATTCATCACTAATTCAACAATCACTGAACATCCTGAAGATTAAAAAAGGGGCTTTGCAGTTGTTACAAAAAAATTACTGAATTTACAACCCCCATCCTGTTTTGGTCAGCATTAATTTACCTGATCATGTGATGCTGTTTTATGTGTGTTAACATCTTTTATAATATGTTTTTTGTCAATAAATACAGATACATGTTACAACAAAATTTGCTCTGTGTTTGACCTCTCCCTCTAGGGGAAGCAGTGGGAGGCCACATACAGTGCCCAGGGAGCTAGCACTGGTTGTTTTGCTTAGGGACACACCTGGAAGCTGAGCCAGGATTCAAACCAGGAGACTTCCCCATCCCACCCTGATACTCTACCCATTAAGCCACCAGGTCACCCACTGAGCCACCAGGCCAATTTCAAAGACAAAGCCTCTGCCACCAATCAGGCTCAAACTTTATTAACATAAACAGATCTTTTACATAGAGATCTGCAAACCCACAGGACCTGATACACTAGCTTTTGGTGTGGGTTTTATTTTTTGGTATTGCGGGTGTCACATTTATGCCAAGCAGGCAAGAGAGGCGAGGCTGTATGTGCAAAAGGGAGGCTTTAATGAGGGGGAAAGCAAAATAAAAACATAGGCAACAGGGGGTAACAAGGCTAAACTACAAACAAGAGGGGAAAAACTCAAGGCTTGATACTAACAACAGGATTCTGCACATACACTACAAGAAACTCAGCACACCATTGACCTCATACCTACAACAATGGGCCAGGACTCTAGACAAACACAGGGTTTAAATCACCAAAGCAGAACTAGACAGGGCTGGGAAACACTAACGAGGTGAGCGCAATCAGCACAAAGGCGACAGGAGGACGGGTGACACCTAGTAGACACAAGGGTCATGACAGGCAGGGGTGTTACAGTGGGTGGGTGTGGGTCGACAGGTAGCCCAGTGCAGGTGGGGGCAGAACAAAAACATGTGAAAATACTTTACAAAATAATTGCAGTAATAATATAGAATATATAAAAGCAATAACTACAATGTATGAAAACACTTTCAGCGTACGTTGTCAATGTACCACCATAATTTTAATTATATAATACGAGTCTTGCTTGTTAGTATACTAACTTTCAATAAGAAATCATCAAAATGTGCCCGAACCAAAGAGAAAGTTTTTTTTGTAACAGTCTGCTTCTACAGGCTGTCAGGTTGAAATAGAGCTAAGGAGAGAAAACGCACAATTTCTTTCTCATACATATTTTTATACATGAATTGATGTTTGTGTAAAGCAAAATAAACAATGACTTTCCGTATTACCTGACAGCCTCATTTTCTGTCGTCTGAAGTAAAACTGGGGACATCTGAATCATCAAAGCCATGTAGCTCTTCAGTGATGGAAGAGCTGCACAGAAATTCCAGCACTTGTGAATTGATTGAACTGAACTGCATCTTGTGTATGAACAAGTACAGAGGAGTGATGTTTTTTTTTTTTGCTGTCTTGTGTGTCCTGTAAACCAAAATGACCTTTTGACATGTTACATCGAGTAAGTTTGCTCACAATCGGCTCCATGGATCCGTAGTTTCCTTTTTTTGTGGTGAAAATACAGAGGGGTCCTGATGACATCTAGTGTCAGTGTTTGTAACGTCTTCACTAGTAAAACTGAGGGCATTCTTAGCGAACAACTGCTTCACATGGATTTTTTAGAGGTGTCAAAATGACATCATAATTTTTCTGTTAATAGTACTCAAGCTATTGCAGACTTATATTAAACATACATAGTATGTCAATATTTGGTTTTGCAGTTACTAGTCAATTGTAGAAAATATTTGAGTTTAATTTTTATTAATGATGATCCATCCATTATCTTGGCCGCTTATTCCTGGTGAGGGTCGCAGGGAAACCTGGAGCCCATCCCAGAGCACATAGGGCGCAGGGCAGGGGACACCAAGGGCAGGGCACCAACCCACCACAGGGCACACACACACAATGGGCAATTTGGACACACCAATTAACCTAAAGCATGTCTTTGGACTGTGGGAGGAAACCAGAGCACCCGGAGAAAACCCACCAAGCACAGGGAGATCATGCAAACTCCACACACACAGACCCAAGGCGGGAATTGAACCCCAAGCCTGGAGGTGCGTGGCGACAGTGTTAACCACCACGCCACCATGATGATAATAATAATAATAATAATAATAATAATAAAACGATGTACAGTATTGGTTTAGAGCTTGGGGTTACAACCCTGCACAGGTTCACCTGATTGTGCCAATATTTAAAAATGATAAAATATTTTACATTTTTTTAAATATAACTTTAAAATAATGCAAATATTAATAAAGTTGAGGGCAGGAAACTTCCTCTGTCATGGACTGTTGTCAAGGAGTGTCTGTGTGACCACGCCCCCTCGTCGCCTCCATGCTGCTTTGCCTGTTTCTGTCTAACTGCTGTAGTGTTCACACCTGGTGATTTCCTGTTGTGCTCTACTTCATCCCTGAGTTTTTCTCTTTTCCTTGCCAGTTGTTTCTCTCGCCTTGGTCTTGCCCACTAATGTGTCGTGTGCTCGTTTCCGTCATCCTCATGTTTCCTTTCTCGTTCACTTTCTCTTATCGGTTTTTCTTGTCCGCCTTGTTCACTGCTTGGACTTTGTTTTGTTAATAAACCCGATCTCTGCAACCAGACCTTCCCTTGCCTCTGTTTCCCGCTCCCACCAAACGTTATATCTATCTCGCCGCATAAAGATTATTATTTAAAACAAATCTGAAATAGGAAAAGATAATCAACATTTTTAAACTGGGGTCATGAAAAAATTCAGACATCAACACAGGGTCATTAACCAAAAAAGACTGGAAACCTCTGGTCTACAGTGTATTATTGTTATTATTGTATTATCATTATGACTACTAGACACTGTCTTATTGAAACATTAATTACATTTTAATTACATATCATACTGAAAGATATTGATTTTAGTAAGTGAGACTTTCATTCATTTTTGTATACCCCTTACACATGATGAGGAGTGCCATTACAGACTTTAGGCCCAATGAAAGATATTATATTACATCTTAAAATGTAATGCTATATTCTAATTTTTGAGGGCCCCTGTCTGTCATAGGCACCTGGCATTGTCCTACATTTCGACCCATCTACAGCACCCTTGTCCATGACGCTTAACAGATGTTTAACCAAGGAAACGTGGCAGAAGCTTGTCAGTCACTGTCAGTCACATATGCTCACAAATACCATGTGTCTTTGAATTATGGAAGGAAAGAAGTGCATCCAGATGATCGCCTTGCAGTTCTGCAGATTACATAAATGTCACATAAGCATTCTTAAGAACCAGAAGACCCACAACTCGGTTAAATAATGTGACACTGAACTGTTAAACCAGACCCTTTTTTAAAAATCAATACATGCATATGGTATCTGGGGCAGCACAGGGTGAAACACAGTCCTGTGGATGTACTGCCTGGATGGGGCACCAACTCCATTCATTCATTCATTCATTCATTCATTCATTCATTTGACTACAAGCAGCCCCCCATTGACAATATTTCCTTAGAATTAACAGGACTCAAGGCTGCAATTTGTAAACTCGCCAGCAAGTGCCAGTATAGTATCGTGTTGGTTTTTAAGCAGCTCTGGCAAGTGGAATTTCAACTTTGACGTCAACGAACTCCGTCCCCCATAGTTTGAATGAAATGGACGACGAAGTAAAAGCTGTAAATTTCCCACGGAATGTTTGCGTGATAAGTTTTACAAAGAGTGATGCTTATAGAATTGGTGGGTAAAATCTAGTCCAAGGATACAAATCCAAATTAATTTAATTGTAATCTTATCAGTTGTCTACTGCCTGTTTTATTCTGCAGTGTTTTACGCTTTTTCTCTCCAGTCCGTGGAGCACCTTGGAGCAATTATGTTGTGGAAAATATAAAAATGCATAAACCGAATAACGAATCACATGCCGAATAACACTAGTAAAATACCACATCAATGCATACCTGAAGGTTAGATTAGTAACGGACATGAAACTGGGACCCATATAGACTACGTTAATTTCGAATAGAATCTGTGAAACAGATTCTATTCGTGGAAAAAAAGATGAAATGCAAAACATACAAAGTAGATACGGTCGTTCATTTATATTCTTTGATATATAATGTAAAGAAGTGTTTTCAGGGGTTTAAAGCAAAGATACCAATGTGAGTGATTGCATAAATATACCATTCAAAATACAAGTTATATTCAAGATTGTGACAGGTTTTGAAACTAGCTTCTAGTGTGCTCATTTGAATGTTTGTTTGCTCGGTCGACAAGCGGCTTTTCAAAGCACGAAACAAATAAACATCTCTGTTAGCTCAGCTGAGGGGATCCATGTGATATTCTCCATGTAGAGGCCAAGGAAGCAGCTACTCCTGCAGGTCTGATGGGTCCACACGTCCACTGCAGCTGTCCAGTCTTTCATCACTGGGCATGGAAGTATGGGCTAACCATTCTTCAGCAAGGAGTGCCTGTCAACCACCAGGTCACGGCCGGAGCTGCTCCGTTCTGTTTACTACCAGGACGACAGGGAAAAGCTTTTTCAAAACAGTACTATCATCACAGGCAGCGCAGTTTGCTCAAGTTTGTTTTTCCCAGTAATATCTTTGTGAAGGCCTAATGTTTCCACTTCATGGAGTATTCTTGATACTGTTATAACTTTAGATTGGTTGTTTTTCTGAATTCTGCTCGCTTTCTAGGTCATCGTTAGAGAACAACATTTGTTATAAATACTAACTGTGTGGAGGACTTTGTAAAATATTAGATAGGGTATTGTAATAAGACCTTGTATATAAAATTATATAACATGAGTCATTTCACAGCCTTGTGTTTACAGAAAACCATCACATGACATATCTGTATGCTGAATGGCAGTTGAATAATATAGTGGGGGAAAAAAAGGTGTAAAAGAAAACAAAGAAATTTAAAGTGAAAGGGGTAATACTACTGGGATTAATATGACCTGTTTCACATGCTTGTCCCTATATTATTTATTCATAAATATTGGTTGAATAAAGGCCAGTAATTTGTATGTAACAATTTAATATTTTTAGCTGGATTTTCCCCCCAGTTAATTATTAGGTGTCCTTCATTCAAACATCTACAGTTGTTAGTTGTTTTTTTGTGTCTAGCACTCATGGTAACTCTTCTCTTTTTATATATTTAGATTGTCATCCTTTTACATCCATTAACCAGATTTTAACAACTTGCCTTAACATATTTATAGCCCATGTGAGAAATGTAGTCGGGAACAGTTTTGTGACAGGTGACTCACGAAAAACACTCCTTCTCTACTAAGGAGACTCCAGAGACTTCTGAATTAGGTACATACAGTATATGCAATAGGAAACTGTGAAAATGTGGTAGTCACCACTCTTGAAAGTCAATTACTAATAGTGGATGGATTTTCCATTTATCCATCCTTCACCCAACCTCTGCTCAGGGTCCCAGGTGACCTGAGGCCTGTACGAGGCAGCTTATGGCACAAGGCAGGTGCACATCCTGATCAGGATGTGTCTCAGTGGGTAAAGGTACTGTGCTGTACCTTTCACAACTCTAGGTTTGGTTCAAGTCTTTTGTGACTGGCATATTCTCCCCATGGCATTTTTTTCTTCCTATACGAGTACATGGATCATTCTTTTATCTGCCCCTTTTATCTTTTATGTTTTTCTGGTCCTTGAGTGGTGTATACCGGTACAGTCTTTCCCAGAACTGATTTCTTAGCTTTGGTAAATTGCCCGTTTGTTTCTTCTGTAGTCATATCTACATTTGTCAGTATAATTGTAAAAAATTAATGATTTATGAATAATTTAATGTGAAAGCCAAAGGTGAAGCAGGGATGTTATAAAGTACACTTATGGTACATTTGTATGATGGAAAATGGGAAAATGAGCTCTTGCTGCAATTTTGTAAAAATTGCGGCTGAGTCAAACTGACTGTTTTCAAGACATCAAAATCAGCTCTCCGAGCAGGCGAGACAACAGCAAGTTACAACGTGAGGACAAAAAGGGAACTCTAATAACGCTTCGTGTTTCATTTGTACTGTTAACATTGGCAGCACTTTAATTCTCTCGTTAGCATAATTAGCACAATCCAGCTTAGAATAGGTGTTGTGACAGTTTGCATTAAGATAACGTGTTAGCCCCAAACCTCTTTTGTCTTCAACTCTTCCCACTATTCGAGCGCTGTCTACACTTCCCTTCTGCTCCAGACTCATAACTCAGCAAAGACCCAGATCAGAGAACAGAGGCTTGTAGAACTGCAGACGAAGCATCTATCTCGCCAGCCACTGAGCATCCAGGGCTGCCTTTGCAGTAAATGTCACGCTCGATGACATGGCCGGGCTTTGTCTCAAGAAACACGAGATCGTTTCTTTGAAATTTAGAGGCGGAATTAACAGGCTGGCGTCTGAGTCAATGGAATACACAGTGAAAAGAGGAAAACGAGCCCAGCCTTAACACCAAGGATGGCCTGACGTGAGCAGCTCCTGTGCCACGTCAATAAATCAGCGGCTCCCTCATCCTTGCAGGATATAATGAGCAATGCAGGGAGACATGACTGTGAGCTCTTCACAGAGAAAACTCCTTAAGCAGTGTAACACACAAAAGTTTCTGGGGCAACGCAATAACATCAGCTTTTGGAATGCCAGTAAGTGAAACCAGTTTACATTGTTTGGCATTGTTTGGCATTCTTATCTCTAAGTACCAACAACCTCATTAAAATTATGTGACATTATGGTACCACCATTGATGGACTTATGATATTATGTTTTTGTCATGTGAGTGGCATCATATATAATTGCCACCCAGGAGAATTAACTGTAAATGTTCTGGCTTTGCCCCTGGTCTATCCTGGTCACAGCACTGTAAACATTCTTGCTCCACCTATGGGCTACCCTGATCACCCCACTGTAAAAGTTTCAGTTCTGGCTCTGCCCTTGCTTGTATATGCATTACACATACAGTATTTGTGTGTGTGTGTGTGTATATGTTACCGGCAATATGTGAAAGGCAGGCATTGTATAGAATGTCTAAGAAACCTATAATGCCTGACATTTTTAGACTTGGCATTCTATATATTTCCATGGCATTCTATACAATGCCTGCTTTTCACACATATATAACATATATATGAATGTGAGCTAGTGAAGGCATTAAGAACTGTTTGTGAAGCCTACTGTTCACTCATCCTCAACATGACATGTTCCTTTGAGAACCACAGTGCAGAGTGAAGGCTGCAAAATTAATAATTGAACTCCACTGACACTGAAGTATATTTAAAGCATCCATCTTAGAGTTTGTTAACCGCTTTGACTTTCCACACAGATGTTTTATACTCATGCTTGAAGGCCTATAAGGGCGATGCATTATTTAATGTTCAGAGAGTTTGCAACACCAATGTGATCAGCTCAAAAACTAAAAGAAAAAAAAAAAACCAAACATATCAGCAGTGTAAATCTCAGCCATTATGTATCGTTTTTGTCCTTTCACAAAAAGGTGTAGTCAGTGGTATCAACATAAGGATATGAAAGTGCATTAGCTGGCCATGTAACACCAGCTGTAAGCATCTGTGATCCTAACAAGCATAGTTTTGCAGGGATTCACAAATACTGTGCCTTTTGAAGTAGCACAAGCAGAAAAGTCCTAAGACTTGTTTTACAATTGAATTTTAAATGACTGTGCTCTGAATGGCCCCTTTTCACTAATTATGTTCAGCAAAGCATGAGGTCACTTAGCAGTTCTGCAGCTATGTATGTAGAAGGCTCCCTGCTCTATTTTTATTTAACATATACAACGCAATGCTATGCAATGCTATGCATTAAAGCAGGTATGCTGCATTAATGAATTAATTAAAACTCATCTTAAATGAAAAATAAAATAAATAAATGATTGTTTACTGTAACTAGCCACATACTGTAGCATCTCTTCACTAAAAGGCCCCAGTGGAGACAGCTGACATTATGTGAAATGATGAAATATGCAGTTGACAAAGATCAACACAGATTTGTCCCTGCAATCCGCCAAGTCAGTAGAATGACGAAACAGTTTGCAACACCCTGACAAAAGTCACTCAGTGTCCCATCCACACTGGACTGTCACACGATTAATGAAGACCTTGACAATTCACACTGGCTCCTTGACAAACGGCCCTTTGCTTGCACATACCGCTCCTTAGACCCAGTGGCTCAATTTAAATGTTAGACTCATTTCTTTGTGACACATAAGGTTAAATGTCTGGCTTTTTTGAAGTTCTGTGCAGGTGTCTGGGTACAGAAAAAGAAAAAGATGATGCATCTGAAACATTTAAACCCAAACGGCCTATTTCGCTCTTCAGGCTAATTTGGTCTGATTGTTCCAAGAGACGACAGCAGTTTCAATTTTCTCCTGCCATGTGCGCAAACCTTCCCGCATTCTCCTCCTGTGCTTGATACAAACACGTGCGCGCACATACAGACAGATGCTGCTGCACAGGTGCACGCATGAGTCCGTTTCACATGCGTTGCCCTTCAGGTCACTTTTCCAGCAGTACACTAAAGTCGGGCGTCTGCCTCCACGTTCCGCACAGAGAAGTCAAAGTTGCACAGCAGTCAGCCCTTATCGCTACAGGTATCAACAATCAATACCTGCA
The DNA here is from genome assembly GCA_025773905.1 of Chitala chitala. Taxonomy (NCBI): domain Eukaryota; kingdom Metazoa; phylum Chordata; class Actinopteri; order Osteoglossiformes; family Notopteridae; genus Chitala; species Chitala chitala. The sequence goes on from JABJVR010034454.1 coordinate 31,789, forward strand.
CTTAGCACCTCTGATGCCAGCTGTTAGGCTTTGTCCTCTCATCCTGTGCTTGAAAAGAGGCAGCTGAGAAAACTGAAACATCCACGCTGCGATGAGCAGTCACATGATGGGCAGGTGCAGAAACCCCCTTCTTCACAGAAAGAAAACCAACAAAGCTTCCATCCCATAATCAAACACCACCATTTCATCAGCATAGTCCATACTGACCCTATTGTGTCTCTCACCTAATTTGTCAAATACTGTTTGAGGACATTGTGTCATTAAAGCCAGCCCGTTCCTTTTTCCAAGAAGAAAATCTAGCACGTCTGTGTCTACGTGACTTTTGTGAAGTGCCAGCATGATATCGATTCTTGCCCACCTTGTCGCTCACACCTGTAGTTTTAAAGACACAAGCCAATGTCAAACATCTCAGGCAGCTTTGTAGAGGCCACAGTAAGACACCAGCACACCAAAAAACTGGTTAGGTTGTCTTTGTGCAAATGATGGAAGGTGCAAGCATATCTGATTAGAAATTAAAAATGTATCTTGTCATTCTTCTCACTCAATGATCACAATATTACAAAAATGTTTTTACATTCAATAATTTGATTTGTCCTTATAAGTAAACATTTTTTCCTCATTTAAGACTCACACATTAAACAGCTCGGGTTCCTCTGAAAACGCCATTAATAACTCAAAAAAAAAAAATCACCTGCCATCTTTTTTTTTTCAGAAAATAAATGCCACCATAAAATAAATTGCATATGTGAAAATTCATCTTATCATTGGATTAATATTGGATATCTTTTGAAAAAAAAATTTATAATGGATGTTGGAAAGTTCAGTGTTTACATAAAAAATTAATTCACTGAACAAATCCCAAAGCACACTGCAATTGCAGCTGACCTTATTTCATGTCTGAATAAGAAAAGTAAATGGTTCACAGACAATACTAATCACATACTGGGTCATTTTCCTCATTTTAGAAGTGTATTGACTCACCACACAAAGTTGTAAATGTGGTCATTGTAAAACATTTTCTGAGTTCCACCTACATTTAACTGTTAGAGATGAGGAGTGTCTGAATTTTTGTTCATGGAACAAACGTGTGTGTGTGTGTGTGCGCGTTGGATAAAAGAGAATCAGGACAATGAAACATAGAAGCTATGAGAACATGCAGCTTAACTAAAATCATTTGCTGGATCTTACAGCTGTCAGAAGTATGATGTAATGTGTAAGAGCAGAATAAAAGGGTGGTACCTAAACACACATCAACCAGCTACTGCAAGACAGCCATAGTATTTTTATTCTTTAAATGCCCTTTAATAATCACTTAATTGCAAGCAATACTGCAGGTTAATAAACAGCATCATCTGTTACAAGGCACCAATGGGAACAAACAATCCTCTTATAACACAAAGTTATTTAAGATTGCAAGGGTTATTTATCAGGTGGATTGAATGCTCGGCCTATCAGTGCAGAGCGGGAGGTTAACGGAGGTCACAGTTCTTTGTGCTACCAAGATGATGTGCTTGAAAGGCTGCTTTAGAGGCAATCTTTCATTCATAAAGGGAAACGTTCTGTTCTTTTTAATGCCCTCCAGACATATAATCAGAGCAGAATTGAAACAAATTCAAACGGGTCTGTGTTCATCCTTTATCACAATCGCTACAATAGCGCTACTGATAATAAAAGCCCTTTTGGTCATGAATGTGTCTTGATTTCATTGACCCGATGAAACCAGACTAATGTGTGCGATTGACCCATCTGTCACTTTGGGCAGCCAAGAGGTTCATGTCCCTGCGGTGCGTTTCCAACGTTACGTCCGTACCATACTGTTGCGTTCCCTCTCCTAGGTGCTGTTACATCTGTACCATACTGTTGCGTTCCCTCTCCTAGGTGCTGTTACGTCTGTACCATACTGTTGCGTTCCCTCTCCTAGGTGCTGTTACGTCTGTACCATACTGTTGC